>JAMJFZ010004240.1:1160000-1377500 GCA_026225945.1 Cricetomys ansorgei | reverse complement strand
ATATATACATGTGTGTGTGTGTGTATATATACATGTGTGTGTGTGTATACGTGTGTGTGTATATATATACATGTGTGTGTGTGTATATATACATGTGTGTGTGTGTATATATACATGTGTGTGTGTGTATATATACATGTGTGTGTGTATATACATGTGTGTGTATATACATGTGTGTGTGTGTATATACATGTGTGTGTGTGTATACATGTGTGTGTGTATATATACATGTGTGTGTGTGTATATATACATGTGTGTGTGTGTATACATGTGTGTGTGTATATATACATGTGTGTGTGTGTATATATACATGTGTGTGTGTGTATACGTGTGTGTGTGTGTATATATACATGTGTGTGTGTATATATATACATGTGTGTGTGTGTATATACATGTGTGTGTGTGTATATATACATGTGTGTGTGTGTATATACATGTGTGTGTGTGTATATATACATGTGTGTGTGTGTATATATACATGTGTGTGTGTGTATACATGTGTGTGTGTATATATACATGTGTGTGTGTGTATATACATGTGTGTGTGTGTATACGTGTGTGTGTGTGTATATATACATGTGTGTGTGTGTGTATATATACACACACACACTGTGTATATATACACACACACACACATAACTATATACATGCATAGGTGAGTGGTGATCACAGGACACCTTGTGGGAGTCAGCTCTCTCCTTCTACCATGTGGTCCCAAAGATCCAATCCAGATTGTCAGACTTACCCACTGAACCAATTTGCCAGCCCAGCTCATGCAGCTTTGAATGGGACACTTGAACTCTGCGTCTCGGTTTCTTCATCTATAAAAGGAAGAAAACTTAAACTAGAAGACGAATTAAGACAGAGCACGCAAAGGCTGGCCTGGACAGTCGCTTTGCAGGTCGCCGATCACCTGAGCAAATGCCACGTGTTTGCTTTGTCGTATACAAATGGACAATTCTTGACTTGAAGGAGGTCTCCATCGACTACGTGCTTGTGTCCACAAATGCGGATGTGGACGTCCTGCCCCCAGCGTGACAGCGGAGCAGGGGGACTTTGGAAGGCCATCAGACTGTGATGCCTCATGAATAGAATTAGTGCCCTTATCGAAGCAACTGCGGTCAGCAGCCTGGTTCGACAGAAGAGTTGCTAAATAGTGGTATACAGTCACATAAAGAACATACGGCACTGGAGAGATGGCTCAGTGGTTAAGAGGACCCAGGCTTGACTCCTAGCCTCTACTCCTGGAACTGGCTGGAACTCTACTTCTGGGGACCTAACGTCCACTTCAGGCCTCCTCCACGCACAGACGTGCATGCAGGCATAATTTTTTTCTTAATTAAGGAAAATTATACAGCAGCAAAATAAAAAAAAATATTTTAAAGGGAAACAGTGAGATGAACTATTTATTCTTGTCTTAAGGAACAACGATTTATATTCATTAAATCTTCATTAGTGTCGGGAGAGATGGCTCCATGCTTAAGAGCACTGGTTGATCTTCCAGACGACCTGGGTTTGACTCCCGGTACCCATATAGCTGCTCAAACTTTCTGTAACTCCAGTTCCAGGGGATCCAAAGCCCTCTCCTGGCCTCCCTCGGCACCAGGCTCACGTGCGATGCACACGCATGCATGCAAAGTCTCATATACATAAAATAAAGATATATACATCATACAAATTAATAAATAAAACTCATTAAAATATTCTAAAAGTTATAAAGTAACATGCTACATATAGATTTGGGTAGTAAAAAGCATTGAAATCTGCTGCAGGGGGTGTTTATAGTTTTGTGTAACTTTCCAGGATATCACCTTGGAATCAAGAAAGGAGTGAGAGCTGGGCATTTAGCAACCAAAAGCGGTGGGTCTGTCCTTTCGATTAGTTACCCTTCTGTTGCTGCGATAAACCCCACTGCCAAGGCAACTTAAAGAAGGGAAAATCCAGATCCAGACAGGAGCGGCGGTGCCTTTGGTCTGAGGTGTATGTAGATTTTTAAAATGGTAAATGAGAATCTGAACAAATCTCTTACAACTTTGAATGGACTAGGAACAGAAGATGAGGGCCAACTCCAACTAAGACTGGGAACGGTAACAGTGAACCCACCATCACTTAAATGGAGGGCCTGCAGAGCTGTGTTTTAAACACAAAGGTTACATGGAGTCAGGAGAAACCTTGCTTTAGCATGACATTCACCAAAATAGAGCTGGGGCGATCCTGTATTATTTCTTATTATAAGCATGCCTACGTGCCTTCCTAAGCAAGCGTGATTCTCTCCAGAGGAAGATTATATAATCCCCAACCTCAAGTCGTCACCAGAGGAAGGAAGTGCCGCTCAAGGTTGCCTGCAGAGTGGCCTGGGAACCTGAGCTGGGCAAGGCCGCTGGCTACGCTGGCTACGTGGGTGCAGCCAGTCTGCCCAGAAACAATGGTCCAGATGAATTGAAATGGAGCAAACTTAGCAAGTTTATTGATTAAACAGAAAGACAAGACCCATATGAAGAAAGCCAAGTGTGTGTGTGTTAGGAGAGGGTGGAGCAAGTATCAAGCCGCACGCTTTGGTGCTTTAATGGTATCTGCGACTAAGTTGAGATATTAGGGAAGGTATTTTTCTTGTGTGCAGTTTCAGCCTTGACGAAAGCCTTTTATGAACTTTGTGCTGATCGCCAGCTGGATAAGGAGTCCTAGCAGACATAAATCCCTCAAAGGGGTTTTGGCGATGAGTAGATCACAAAGAGGTTGGTCAGGAAGCAGAGTGCAGTGATCTTGCAGACCGTCTGGGTGACATCAGAATGCCTGGGCGTCAGCCAGGTGGAGGCAGACGTCAGACGCGGAGGGCGACCGGGCCTTGTCCCTTCGGGTGTCCCCTGCTCCCTAACTATGCAGGCCTGAAATGCTTTCCATGGTGCCTGGCGTATTAGACAAATAATCAGGAATGCAAGGAGATAAGGCTACATGAACAATAACAAGAAAACAAGCAGGAAATGGACAACAGAAGCAGACCTAGAAGACCCTGGACACTGGCACTATCGAACACAGAAAGGCCTACTGCTATATATCCAACTTTCCCGAAATACAATGATTTTTGTTTTTTTAAACTCAAAGAAGGCAGCGTTTGGCCTATCTTGCTTTCCTGTCTTTGAGCTCTGCAATTCAACTGGCTCATCCCAGTGGCCCTGTGGCCACTGGAGATTTCCTTTACGTTCAGCTGGGTGGCACACTGTTCATTCGAAGGGCCCTCAGCTGCAATAGCTTGTCTCTGCTCCACACGGCTTCTCATCCCCTAGGGATCAGCCCAGGCTCTGTCACATGATAGTCATAGGTAAGGCTCCCTCTGCAGAGGTGCTTACAGCTTATGTCTATGATAGCTAGTGCTATTTTCACCAGTGCAGATCCAAGGAGTGGACAAGTCGGGGGAGAAGTCACAAAGTTCTATCACAAAGGGGTACGCCAAAGGAAGGAGGGGGATTGGTGACTTTCTGTTCCATGTAGCAGATTCCCCAAGGGCTTGCACAGAGCATCTAGAAACCTCTAGGGGTGTCTCTCCTAGAAACTCCATCTAGTCAGAATGGCAAATAGCTCCAAACATGGCATACCCCTGTTTAAAAGGGAAAGCTGCTCCCACCAAGTGCCACACCATGCGGGGAAGAGAACTGGAATTCTAGAACTGTGAGGCAGTGTAGGGACTAGGCCTGTCCTAGTCAACCCAGGCAGCTGCACGTGAGAAAAGAAAAGGCCTACCGCCATCACCTGGTGGGCACAATGAAGCCTGTGTTCACTAACCAACCAGGAGAAGGGGGTCAGCCTGTGTGCAGATCCCAGATGTCATCCTGAGTGGATAGCTTTGTAGGTAGATAAGGACATAAGTATTTCATTGGAAAGCAATGACTCTATTGCCACACATCTTATAGAGAAGTTTAGCTTATGGATATATATACATACATATATATATATATGTATATATATATAGTATTTAATCATTAAAACATGCCTTAATGTATAAAATGTGCCAAGTTTATATACTAATAAACTATGTACACCTCTACAAATGTAAATTACGTTTTAAAATTTCTTCTGGTTGATCACAGGAGTGCCAAGGACAAACAGAATTCCTGTGATATTGGGAAGGTAATATTAGCATGGGAACTAAGGGACTTAAGTTCTAGTCCCCATTCTGCAATTAGTTTCATGAGCTGAAGGACTGTCAGGTTCTGAGTCCCAGTTATTCACCTATGAAATATGGGTTTCATAAGTGTACCTAAAAACACCATTAAATCCTGCTGTGATCTCTTTGATTTGCTGGTGTGCCCACTGGCCATTGACATAGAAAAGAGAACGAGATATACACACTCTCTTCGTGGCGTTCACAACCATAGCAAGTGCAAACATACAAACACGCAAGCAGGAACGACAAATGATCTGCTCTCTCGGGCAGGAGTAACTGCCGAAAATGGTGCTGCCGAGAATGAACCTGAAGATCGTAAACGCTAATAAGAAGGTGTTAGGTGGGCACAGCACAGAGGGAGACGCAGGCATCGAGAGGATTATCAGGTAGGTGAGAGTAGTGGTGGATTTAAAGAAAACAAAACCTCCCCAGGACCAGAACACAAGAGTAGGTAAGAGACTTAAGAAACGTGGCCCTAGGCCTTGCTAGCCCATTCACAAATACGTATCAATGATGGAGCAAGGAAGATGTAGGCTTTA
Source organism: Cricetomys ansorgei (assembly GCA_026225945.1). NCBI lineage: Eukaryota > Metazoa > Chordata > Mammalia > Rodentia > Nesomyidae > Cricetomys > Cricetomys ansorgei. The sequence goes on along the minus strand of JAMJFZ010004240.1, from coordinate 1,372,799 downwards.
GACTCGTCATTAAACTCGCCCTAAGAAATAACACAAGCTTTTAACACTCCAGCGAGCTACCCTGGACGCAAGGCCTGTTGCGTTATGAGCACTCAGGTCAGAGAATGGAATTAAGCTGATATGGCATACACATCAGCAATCCCAGCATGCAGACTGAGGTATGAGGGTTGTGAGTTCAATACCAGTTTTACTTACAGAGTGAGACTTTGTCTCAAAAAAATAAATGGGATTTTAATTTATTTATATGAAAAGAATGAAGATAAATGTGTCCCAGTTGTTCACATTACGCTATCCACAGATGCTGTGCCCTGAGATCTTCCCATACGTAACCGTCCCCTGGCGCACAGTCATCGGTCCTTCATTAAACTGCCTGGTGCTGGAGACTTGGGACATGGCAGAAAGACCACCGGACAGGAGCTTTGTGAGCACGCCGCCTCTTCGTTCTCAAATATGAACACTCTCGGGTTAGGCATCACCTACAGCCACTGAATCTCTTTTCTTTAGCGTGTCGCTTCTGTTTCTTCTAACTGGGAAATGGTTTAACAAGTGCCTACATGTGTAGTCTCCAGACCTTTATGTCTTCTGACTCTGAGACTGTAGACAACCAAACTGTAAACTGAAGAGTCTGTGCTAGGGGCTGTCCTCGGTTCTTGCATACAGCCCTAACCCTCAGGTGGCTAAATGACTTCTAAGGAGATGGTTGATAGTAAATGACATCTTAATGATAGGGCTCTGTTCTGATAGGATTGCCTCTTACTCGAAACCTCTTCATCAAGAACTTCCAGTCTCTAGACCCGAGAGGAAAAAAAATGTTCTTTAAGTTTATGGTACTCTGTTGTGGGAGATTTTAGTTATGGATAATGTTCCAGTAAGCTGTCCTTGTAGCACTGTGAAGGACTCACATCCTACCAGTAAACAAAGGAGTGGCTATCCCGCTCTCCATGAATAGGACATTCCTTAGCCTTAAGGCAGAGGAAGGTTAGGCTCCATTGATTTGTATATTGGAGGGCTGGGTGGAGACAGAAGGGATTTGGAATAAAAAAGAACTAGGGCAAGGGAGGAGGAGACAGCAGAGAAGAAGGAAGAAGAAGCTAGGAGCAGGTGGAGAACCAAGAGGAGAGCATGGGGTGAGGAGGCCTTGGAGTGAGTTCTCTGCCTAGCCGCCGGGGTATAGAATTCCCTGAGATTTGACATGGTTTGTGATTAATAAAGAGCATTGGAAAATTCAACGCTGGACTCTCATTAAGCGCCCGAAAGATTAATTAACAGTACTCTGAAGTAGCAACCTGGGCAGATAATAGAGCGAGTCTGCTTGCTGTCCAACCTGCCCGATTCCTTGGGTGGTTCTTCTCTTTCCACAGTTACAAGTCTGCAATAAGCCTTACAATGACCAAGGTCAGGAGTCAGCAGGGTCCGGGCACTCTAGAGGAGAAATTTTTTTAAAAACTAAAAGAGGTTGGGGTGGCAACTAAGGTCCGAGTGAGGGGGAATCAGCTTTTCAAGGTAATGAGGGGTGATGAGCCAGCACAGGCACCCCTACAATAGGCATGAGCTTGGAGCACTGGCTTCCCGTGGCTGCTTTGAACAACTTGCCACACATAAAACTCAGTGTCTTAAAAGAGCACGCACTGGTTATCTCACAGACGGAGCTAATGAGCCGTCTCTTGCTGATGTGTCTCTTGCTTTGTCTCCTTCCAGAATTTATAGGGTTTAAGGCATGAAGGGCCTTGTCCGTCTCAGGCCTTGTATCCTCAGAGGCTAGAGCATAGAATTGAGTTTTTGTTGGCTAATTCTCTAACTGGATGCAAAGCAGAATGAAGTAAGTCATGGGACTTATACTCGACAGGAAGATTAATAAAATATATTGGTGTATTTAAGAGGTCATGTTAAGCAGGAAAAGGCAAGATACTGATGCAGAAGTTTATTTTCAGTTATGTTTAAGATGATTATTTTGTGCACTGTTGGGTGAGAGGCCCCCTAGGCCTTGTATTGTCTGCAGGTGTTGGCTTCATGTTAAAGATGTTTCATTGCCCGTGATCATGCCATGAATAGAACACCTGAGGAGCTTAGATATCAATGTAAACCCCTCAGAGAGAAGCTCAGGGCTCCACTGTCCATGGTGGCGCTGGCCATGATGGCGGCTCCCTCTGCTAAGGTCTGGCAGGGTTTGCACCTGTGAATATGCCGCCTTGTCTTCCTTGCTGAGCCACCAGAGTAGGTGCACTGCTACAGGATATAAACCGCATAAAACATAAGGAGAAGATGACAGAGGAAAATATCTGCAAATTTTAGAATTGGCTTCGGGATTTCTGTGAGTGGGTTTCTTTTCCAGGTCCCACCCGCTTCCATACACTTCCAACTTTTCTTCTGTAATAAGCATCTTTTCCCTTTATAGTAGCTGGAGCTTCGGATGATAAATAATCCTCCTGTTAGGTCCCCAAAACATCTCCAGTAGACACTGGGAGAGATGTATGGTCATGTGAAGCAGTCTATTTCTGCGGAGCACACTCTGACATGTCAGGGTCAACCAATTAAAAAAACATGGTGACTCTGAGATGTAGCCACAGGGGCCTTTTAAACAAAACAGGCAGTGACTTGGGATCTCTCAATTGGTCAGGATCTGAACACTGGATTGGTTCATTCCATCTCCCAGGAAGCTAGGATCTCCCAGGGAAACGGCTAGCTAAGGTCAGGGCTGCAAGGGGTCCTTTCAAGGTCCTTACACCTACCAGGTGATATCAGGTGACAGCTAAGTCCTTCCTGACTGTCTTCTCATTTTCCCTTCTGCTTCCCAAGCTCCAAAACAGCTCCTGGCATAGCCATCTCTAAGTTTCCTCTCCCACTCCCCTCCTGGGGTAGTCCCTTCTTATGCCGGGGAACAGGAGTTAAGGATAGAAGCATTTGTAGTCTGTATTTAAACTCTGTTTAATAAAAAGAAATCTCCATTGTGATAAGGCCAGCTTACCAGTTCAGACGGTGCTGGTTCAGGGGTAGCCTAAATAACCGGAACACGCACACACTGTATCTTGAGTTCACAGGGGCCGAACCGGTCAAGTAGTTTATTGTCCAATTCCCACCAGAGACATCCGTGAGGTTGCCAGGGCAACGATCACAAGGGGCAAACCAGGTGTGCTTGCAAGCACGGGGTTAAAATCACAAGGCAGAGGCATAGGTTTGATCACAAGGTTACAGATCACAAGGGAAAAAGGCATATGTGTAATCACTAGGTTACAATCAGCAAGGTAAATCAAAGTACATACAAAACATTATTGTTCTTTAGCTGGCCATAAAGCCAACCTCCTATTTTATGAGATTAAGGTCTTTGACTTCCTCAAAACGAACTGCCTCTGGGCTAGTCTTTTACAACTTAGCCTTGCTTAGCAGCTGTCCCAAATGTGAATTAACTGGAAGACACACAGCAGAACTTAAGATCAGGGGGCTCTCCACACCACTGCATGTCATTAATAGCATGTCCATACTGTTAGTGTAGGGTTGCCTTCCCCTCACCCGGCCCGGATGTCAGTGTATATAGCAGAAACTGTACTCTGCATTTCAAGAAGTGCTTGAGCCCACACATCCCGAGACTGAAGAAAGAACGCAAGAGACGACAATGAGACAAGTATATACGTCACAAGTCTCAGAAGTGGCTGGCCATCTGGCCAGAGGGTAAGCCTAACCTGGCTGCCTTTGCTCCCTCCTCTCCCTATGTAACCCGGTGGCTACGAGACGGATCTCTAGGACAGCAGTCCACCATCTTCTTATATTTCGGGGGGTATATTTGAACATATCCCCAGATAGCTATTTACCGATTGCTATGTGTGTGTTCTCCTGTGCCTTTAACGATAATTGCCGTGCCACCAGCCTGAAGTGCTGGCAAGATGTGTGATTTCTTAACTGAGAACACCTGCTTTATAGATGCAAATGGTTGCTGACCTCCCAGTTCTCAATGTAAAAGGACTTGCTGATAGATCGTGTGGGTACCAGGCTGGAGGCAGCATTGGGGCATCATTGTCCTGTAGCTACCCCACTATCAACATGGCTTGGTCCCGCTTGTGTTGGAACTCAATCAACTATAAACACACCCGGCAGCCCAAGGTCTGGGAGGAGCAAAACCAGGGTATCTGATCGGCATGCAATTAGACTTCAAAGAGAGGGCACTCGTGGCTTTGTAAGATAGTAAAATACCTGAGCCTGAGAGATGAGAAGTGGGCAGAGGAGCGGAGGTTTGGCTGACAGTGCTCTCTGCTGAGGTCTGCCAGGCTTGTATCTTTAAACATGTCTCATGTGTCTTTACTAAAGTCTTGCTGGATTAATAAGCAGCTACATCATATTCCCAGTTCTCTGTGTCTCAAGTCCCAGAGCTCCCCAATCTTGCAGAGACAGACTCCCCCAAAGGGAAATATGCTGGCTCCTCAGTCGTCCTTGACACCATTTGGGGTTCCTGGTGGGCACAAGGGATGGTGGCCAGGCCCCTGGGGTCCACAGCAGGGTGGTGAGGGAGGTGAGCATCAGCCCTGAACAGCAGTTGACAGAAGGAAGGGCTAGGCTTGTTGGGGAAAGTCAGATTTGTTCCCTGGCAGAAACACAGACAGCTGTGAGGTTCCATCTTGGAGTGGGGGGAGGGGGAGGGGACAGCCAGCAGCTCAGTCCTCAATCAGGTCCTCCTACTTGACAGTTGGTAGGCTGGGCCTGTAAGGGGGCGGGGCTAAGGCAGAGCTTCCTCCACACAGCTGTGGAGGCTGATCATAGATGTGGAGGGGCGTGTCAGGGGTGGAGCTCTCCACAGCAGTGGGAGCCCTACGCTGTAGGAGGTGGGGGGAGCAGAACCCCCCAGAGGAAGCCCTGGGCCGTGGGCTATGTCTGTGGTCGGGGATAGGGGCAGAGCTCTCCAGCGCAGAGCCCTGCTGTGGACTCTGCTTGTTGCAGAACCCAGCAGTCTGGATCTTCAGTTCTGTTCCACTGATCAACATGTCTGTTTTTATGCCAATACCATGTAGTTGTTATTAGTACAGCTCTGTGGAACAGCATGAGATCGGGAGTGGTGACACCCCCAGAGCTATCCTGGGCTTTTTGTTTTTCCATATGAAGTTGAATATTGCTGTGTAGAGAATTGTGTTGGGCTTTTGACAGGGATGGTGCGGAATCTGTAGATGCTTTTGGTGAGACGGCCGTTTTCACTATGTTGGTCCTACCAATCCAGGAGCATGGGAGATCTTCCCATCATCTGCGGTCTTCAAGTCTCTCTTCAAAGACTTGAAGTTTTTGTCATACAAGTATTTTACTTGCTTGATTAGTCAGCCCAAGATACCTTATGTTATTTGTGGCTATTGTGCAGGGAGCTGTTTCCCTGATTTCTTTCTCAGCCTATTTGTCATTTATATATGAGAAGGCTACTGATTTTCTCTTTTAGTTGACCTTGTAGCCTGCCACTTTGCTGAAGTTGTTTATCAGTTGTAGAAGTTCCCTGGTAGAAATTTGGGGGTCGCTTATATAAACTATCATATCATCTGCAAATAAGGATACATTAACTTCTTCCTTTCCACTTGTACCCCCTTGATCTCCTCCTGTTGTCTTATTGCTCTGGCTAAAACTTCGAGTACTATATTAAATAGGTGTGGGGAGAGGGGACAACCTTGTCTTGTTCCTGATGTTAGTGGAATGTCTTTGAGTTTCTCTCCATTTACCTTGATGTTGGCTGTGGGTTTGCTGTAAATTGCCTTCATTATGTTTAGCTCCCTTGTATCCACAATCTCTCCAAGACTTTTATCATGAAGGGGTGTTGGATTTTGTCAAAAGTTTTCTTGGCATCTAGTGAGATGATCATGTGTTTTTTTTTTCTTTCAGTTTGTTTATGTGGTGGGTTAAATTGATGGATTTTCATATGTTGAGCATCCCTGCATCTTTGGGATGAAGCCTACTTGATCATGGTAGATGATCTTTTTGACATGTTCTTGGATTCTGTTTGCAAGTATTTTATTGAGCACATAGATGGGCATAGGTTCATGAGGGAGATTGATCTGTAATTCTCTTTCTTTGTTGACTCTTTGTCTGGTTTGGTAGCAGGGTGATCGTTGCCTCATAGAATGAGTTTGGCAGTGTTCCTTCTGCTTCTATTTTGTGGAATAATTTGAGGAGTATTGGCATTAACTCATCTTGGAATGTCTGATAGAATTCTGCAGTAAAGCCATTTGGCCCTGGGCTAATTTTTTTGTGGGGAGATTTTGATGACTGCTTCTACTTCCTTGGAGCTTATAGATCTGTTTAAATTGTCTATCTGATCTTGATATAATGTTGGTAGGTGGTATCTATCTAGAAAATTGTCCCTTTCTTTTAGATTTTCCAATTTTGTACAGTGTAAGTTCTTAAAATGTCACCTAATGATTCTTTGGATTTCCCCGAGGTCTGTAGTTTTATCCCCCTTTTCATTTCATAACTTTGTTGATTTGGATCCTCTCTCTCCATTTTTTGATTAGTTTGGATAAGGGTTTGTCTATCTGGTTGATTTTCTCAAAGAACCAACTCTTTTTTCTTTGATTCTTTGAATTGTTCTCTTTGTTTCTATTTTATTGATTTCGGCCCTGGCTTGATTATTTCTTGCCTTCTACTCCTCTTGGGTGTGCTTACTTCTTTTTGTTCTAGAGCTTTCAAGTGTGCTGTTAATTTGCCAATATGTGATCTCTCCACTCTTTTTTTGTAGGTACTTTGTGCTATTGTGCTATATTGTAGGTATTTGTGCTAATTTTCCTCTTAGCATGGCTTTCATTGTGTCCCATAAGTTTGGTTATATTGTGGATTCATTTTCATTGAATTCTAGAAAATCTTTAATTTCTCTCTTTATTTCTGTCTTGACCCATTCATCATTCAGTAGAGGGCTGTTCAGTTTCCGTGTTGTTGTTGAAGTCCAATTTTAATCTGTGGTGGTCTGATAGGATACAGGAGGGTATTTCAACTTTCCTGTATCTATTGAAACTTCCTTTGTGTCCTAGTATGTGGTCGATTTAATATGTGGTCGATTTTAAAGAAGGTTCCATGAGGTGGTGAGAAAAAGATTTATTCTTTTGTATGTGAATGAAATGTTCTGTACATATCTGTCAGATTCATTTGGTTTATAACATCTGTTAGTTCCAGTGTTTTTCTAATTAGTTTTTGTCTGGTTGAGCTGTCCATTGGTGAGAGTGGTGTACTGAAATCTCCTACTATCAGTGTGTGGGCACCAATGTGTATTTTAAGCTTTAGCAATGTTTCTTTTATAAATGTGGGAGCCCTTGTGTTGGGTGCACAGATATTTAGAATTGACATGTTGTCTTGGTGGATTTTTCCTTTGATGAGTATGAAGTGTCCTTCACCACTTTTGATTAATTTTGATTTGCAGTCTATTTTGTTAGATACTAAAATGGCTACTCCAGCTTGTTTCTTGGGTTCATTTGCTTGGAAAATGTTTTCCCAACCCTTTACTCTGAGGTAATGTTTATCTTTGATGTAAAGGTGTGTTTCTTGTATGCAGCAGAAGGATGGATCCTATTTTCACACCCATTCTGTTAATCTGCATCTTTTCATTGGGGGAATTGAGTCCATTGATATTGAGAGATACCAACAACAAATGATTGTTAGGACCTATTATTTTGTAGTTGTTGGTTGTGTGTGTGTGTGTGTGTGTGTGTGTGTGTGTGCCTTCTTTCATTTGATTCTGGTGTTGGAGTTATTTATTTCCTGTGTTTTCTTGGGTGTAGTTATCCTTCTTGGGTTGGCGTTTTCCTTCTAGCATCTTCTGTAGGGCTGGATTTATGGATAGATATTGTTTGAATTTGGATTAATCGTTGAATGTTTTGTTTTCTTCATCTATGATAATAGAAAGCTTTGCTGGATATAGTAGTCTAAGCTGGAATCTGTGATCTCTTGGAGTCTGTAGTAAGTCTATCCAGGCCCTTCTGGATTTTAGAGTCTCCATCGAAAAGTCAGGTGTGATTCTAACATGCTTGCCTTTGTATGCTACTTGCTTTTTTTCTCTTGCAGCTTTTAGCATTCTTTATTTGTTTTATATGTTTAAAGTTTTGGTTATTATGTGGCAAGGGGACTTTCTTTTCTGATCTAGTCTATTTGGTGTTCTGTATGCTTCTTGTACTTTAATAGGGATCTCCTTATTTAGATTTGGAAAGTTTTCTTCTATGATTTTGTTGAAAATGTTTTCTGGGCCTTTGAGGTGGGATTCTTCTCCTTCCTCTATTCCTATCATTCATAGGTTGGTCTTTTCATGGTGTCCCTGATTTCCTGGATGTTTTGTGGTAGGGAATTTTTTATTTAATATTTTCTCTTACTGATTCTTCTATAGTATCTTCAATTCTTGTGATTCTCTCTTCCATCTCTTGTATTCTGCTGCTGTAGCTTGTCTCAGTAGTTCCTGATCACTTTTCTAGAATTTTCATTTCCAAAATACCCTCTGTTTGTGTTTTCTTAATGGCTTCTATTTCTATTTTCAGGTCTTGAACAGTTTTGTTCATTTCCTTTAATTGTTTGCTTGTTTTTTCTTGACTTTCTTTGAGGGATTTATTCATCTATTTTCCTGGTTTTCTTTTACGAATTTACTCAATTCCCCCCATTGTCTGTTTGTCTTTTTATTTATTTCTTTGAAGGACTTATCCATTTCCCCTTTAAGGGCCTCTATTATCTTCATAAAGTTGGTTTTGAGATCTTTTTCTTGTGCTTCGGCTGTGTATCCTGTTGTAGTAGGATAGTTGAATTTGGTAGTGATATATTGGCCTGGTGGTTGTCGATTATGCCCTTACATTGGCGTTTAGGCATCTGGGATTGGGGTACTTACAGCTCCTTGCTGGGGTTCGAGGGCAGGGGAAGTGGGTTTGGAAGAGCGTGGGGAGGGCCTTCGGAGGAGTGGGTTTTCAGGGCAGAACCAAGTGGGCAGCCGATGTGGGTCAGTATGCTGGCTGGGTCTGCAACGGCGCTGAGCTCCTTGCTTGGGTTCCCAGGGGAGGAAGGTGGAGTTGGAGGAGTGGGTTGTCCTGGGCAGCAGCTAGTGATTTCACCTGGTCAGCCCACTGGCTGGGTCTGCAATGGCGCTGTGCTCCTTGCTTGGGGTCTGCAGGCGGGGAGGCCGGCCACTTCCTACTCTGGAAATGTGTCATTTTCTAATAAACTGTCCTGTTTCTGCTACGACTTTTCATGTGTCCCTGTCCAATCCTTGTTCTGGGATGGAAAGAACTACAACCCTTTCAGAGGTGCCCGTGAGCCAGATATCCTCTGGTATCAGTCACTTCTACAAAAAAAAGCATTCTTGCTAAAACTCTGCACCCCTCTCCTCCACAGACTATCTTTATCCACACACTTACAACACGCCAATATGGTAGTTCTCCTGTGGCCCTTTTTCAGTGAAAGGACCTGTGAGTGACAGCAGAAATCTTGTTCTGCAGTTTCCCAGAAGCTGAGAACAGCACCAGTGGTGTACCACTCAACAATTATTTTTAAGTGACCAAACTACAACTCAGTGTGCTTAGTCCATGGTGAGGACAAACCCTGGAAGGAGGAAAAAGATGGTCCTGGTGTCATTAGCATCAGTTGGGGTAAAGAACATCTTTTTTGGTTTTTTTTTGTTTGCTTTTTGCTTTTGTTTTTTGGAAGGGGTTGTTTGTTTATTTTTGTTGTTGTTGTTGTTGTTGTGAGTGCAGAGACAGCCCAAAGACAACAACCAGCATTAGGCTTTCAGATCTAAAGAGTTGAAGCCATAGGCGGATGACTCTGGCCTTGACATTAGAACCAGAGACCAGGACCAGAATGCAAATGAATGGAAGGAGTCAGAAAGCGGGAGAGTACTGGCTCCTTTCCCTTCCAACCATCCTCAGCATTCTCAAACACAGTATCAGGAAGAAAGATACAGCAGATGTTACTGCTAATCAAGAGGCAGACGTGGCCTTTCAGAAATCACCTTCTGAAAGGAGCTGGCGGGAAGCAGAGGATCTGACATTTACAAGTGTGCCCTTCTTAGCTAGCACTGCCAGGCACATTCCTAATTAATCGGCTGTGGTCAAGGCTATGGTTCTTTAGTATTGTTCTTCCATTGTGATCAGAGCAATGTTTAACAAAAATATTCTGAAGAAATAAGCTCTCTTCATGAACTGCACAGAAATATCTATGAAGCTATCTAACGAAAGTCCAAATATCAGACCTAAAAAACCCTCTTTCTAGTTGTTGGTCAGAGGAGTCCAAGTGACCCCCAAAGCAATATAGGCCATTGGTGTTGCCTGTGATCGTCTCTCAGAGGTTGGAAGCAAGTCGCTATTTCTAGAGACAGAGAAACCCTGTCTTGAAAACAAACAAACAAAAGACAAGGAAGCTCTGCCCACGACTCCTCAGCAATGTGGAAATGTCTACTGTATTCTGCACACCAGAAGAGATTTTAATTGTACATAAATTGCAGTCTTACCTTTCTCAAAGTCCTGGTATCATGGGAAGGAAAACAAACAGAACATGACAACAGAGTAAGCAACTATGTGATACTACATATTGTGACGGGAAAAATGTGGGTTTTAAAACACATATGAATGCTGATCTGAAGCTCTCGAGACATTAATTTTACAGATTATAGAAGTTATCGGTATTTTCTAAACAGAATTTGGACCTAAAACTAAGTAAATAAAGCACATCAATTTTCAAAAAAAAAAAAAGTAACTAAGTAGAAAGGCACTGACTTGTTTTCCGTTTACACATCGAGGAATGAAGGCTTCATTTCCTCAGTCGTGTTGAAAGGACAAGACCAAAGCAGCCAAACTTTAGTCAGGCTTCTAAGAGCACCAAAATTGTGTAGGCCCAAGTCAGGGGCAGTGTGACCCAGAACAGTTCCCAGAGTTAAAGAAAAACAATTTCTAAGACAAATAAGACGGCCTTGGGCTAAAAGAGTTTCCCCACGTAGACCGCCCATGGCCTCGGGCTAAGGGTCTTCCCCCCACCCACATTGACTAAGACCCTAAAGTTTACATTTTCTAGGAGCCCGCAACCTTGCTATATGCCAGCACCAATCAGCTTAAAGGTTAACTGGCCCCTACCTATCAAAATGGGAAAACAATTTGGGGACCAATCCACCTGTCCCAACTCAGTCTGTGCCTAGCAACTGTACAGCCCCCTAGCAACTGTTTCAACTGTATAAAAAGCTTAACCATTTGCTCCTCGTGGCCGCTTCTATCCTGCGTGTTAGAACGGTCCCAGTATACTGGAATAAATCCTCTTGCTATTTGCATCGATTTCCCGACTGTGAGTCTCTGTAGGGGTGCGGCATTGCGGTTTGGGCTGCTGGGGTCCAACAGTGTAGTTTGTCAAATTCCTGGATCCTGAGAAGACACAGGAAATGAGGAGTGGGATCGTGCTAAGTGACCTCCTGTCAGGATGAGGAAAGAGTGACATCGAGGAGACAAGTCCCTGCTCCCCATGGAAGGAGAGTCCCGAAACCTACTTACAGTAGGCTGAACATATAAAAGTAGCTGACAGTGTAACTGGGAAAGCGTAGTAGGCACAGAAGCCACCCAGAGGCAGGCAGACTGAGCATAGCCACCACCACAACGCTCATCTCTCCCTTCTGCTGCCTTCTGAGGGCTCCAGAAGCAGCACAGCTCCATCCCTTCGCACGTCACTCCCCCTACACAGAAGGCCAGTTGATTTCCAGGACCTCAGAAACTGCTTCCAGCACCAAAGTACCTTGTTAGGACCTCAGCTCAGTGGTAAGGTGCGTACCCCAGGCCCTGCGCTCATTCCTAGCACCCATCCTCAAAGTTCTAAAATTCTTCTGGAAAGGACATTTTCTTCCTAAATCCCACTTCTCTTACTCACTCCCCCACCTCCCCAGGTCTCCAGGATGGGTGCCTTTCTACCCTGGACCTGCAGGACTCTCCATGTACCTGTCTATCCACATTTGACCCCTTTTTTTCCAAAGCAACTCAAACAACTGGAACGCCTCACTAGTGGGTGACAGGTGCTCCATTGGCTTTTAAGATCTTCTATTCTTTTAAAAATATTCTATGCAGTTTCTCTCTGCCCGACCCCCTAGAGTGTTAGACTCACTCCCTGGTTGCCAGCTATCCTGCTGTACCCTGCCAAATAGTTAGGTACTCTTACCAGCTTTAGGTAGGCTTCTTCTGCCTGCTGCCCTGGCCCTGAGCCACATAGAGAGCTGGCTCACAGTAATGTAAATGCATTGGATTAACAGCCATAAAACATTGCTCAGTGAATCTATGCGCCTAACTTCTTATCCACTTTGGAGCCTTGCTAGTAAGACTCTTGCCACCATAGACTCTGCCTAGAATCCCGCAACCCACAGCGGAACCTCCATTAGGACAAGGTAGTGGGACAATCACACCAGACCATGCCTTCTGCTGTTGGACAGAAATTCTCTCTAGGAACAACCAATGAAGGAGGGCTACTCTGACAGTGTGTAAAGAGAGACAAACAGATCCACTTAGGTTTGTCTGAATGAAAATAAAAGCTAAGGTCACTGGGCTATTATGTGTCCCATAATCCCCACCACGGAGTTGCCCTGCCCTCCGTCAGAAACACTTCCTTAGATTTTTCTCCCAAACCATTTGAAGGAAGTGTGTCCTCTGGTAGGACTTCCCAAAGGCATCACACTGCAGCTAAATCCAGTACCTCTATCTCCCTATATTTGTGTTCCCAATGGTCTTCGATGAAATCTGTTCATAGTTACATTCTATATTCATCGATATCCACAAATATCTTAAAGGTCCCACCAACAAATAGACTGAGGTCAGGTGACACAGCAGAAACCATACACAGGGATTTCTAGTCCTGACCCTGGGCAGCTAATGAACGGGTCGACCAGGTGTCTACTATATTATCCTGGATACTTTTTTGAGTATGTGCAAATATTTTACAAAACTTTTTTCAAGTACCATCAACTGAAAACAAAGCCCCAGAAGGCAAGAGGTAGTCCCTATGTGGTGGCCAGATAGCTCAGATATTTTCTACTTCCAAGACAAAAGAATAAATCAAGCAGTAAACCAAACTAGGGCCAGAGTGACCAGAAAGAGCTGCAAAACACATAGGATGTCAAAAAAATCTCACTTAACAATATAAGGCAATATTCTCAGAAGTCAAGTCGGCAAACTACAGACCAAAGGCTGGCGTCTAGTATTGTAAACAGACTTTTACTTTTCCAATAGACATCTTTCTACGAAAAATCAAATTCCACAGCTCCCTCAATGCCAAGCGGCATTGTGGGTATCCATCTCCAAAAGTCACTTCCTCTTTTAAAAGCTGAAAGGCTGGCTCCAAGGAGAAGGAGACTGACTGCTTCTCTGCAGGTTAGGAGTGGCTCAGAGACCTCGAGAACTGTGGGGTCCAGCCTCGGCTACCCCACCCTCCTCACCAGCGCGCAACGGGTGTCCTGCGGCTTTAAACCCCGCGCGCGCGGGAGAGGGGGATGTGGGGGGCGGGGCGGGGCGGGGCGGGGCGGGGCGGGGCGGGGCGGGGCGGGGCGGGGCGGGGCGGGGCGGGGCGGGGGGGCGGAGGTTGCCCTGGGAGACAGACGCGCAGCAGCTGAGGACCGCGCATGCAAACATGCACCCTCACCGCAGCCGGAGGGAGTCGGGAAAGGGCAGCCGGAAGGAGTCGAGAAAGGGCAGCCGGAGGGAGTCCAGAAAGGGCAGCCGGAGGGAGTCAGAGGAGAAGGCCCAGATGGGGGAAGAGGAGGTGCCGGAGGAGGACGAAGAGGAGGAGGCGGCGCCGGGAGCGCAGAGGAGGGAGGGGAAGGGCCGGCGGCGGGAAGCCGCGGGCCGGTTCCCCGAGCTGGAGGACTCCGACTTCTGGAAGACGCTGGAGGCAGTGGTGTGGAGGAAGCCCACCCCCACGTCGTCAGCGTGGCCAGCCCCAGCGTGAGCACCACGCTCCCGCCCATCGAGCCGTCCAGCAGCTCGAAGAGCGAAGAGGAGACCCAGCACAGCGAGGTCGTTCGTTCCGGTTCCGGCAGTACCTCCTCGTCCCAAAAAAGTTGCGTCAGGCTTGTCCTCCCCCGGGGCCCTGGCCTGGCGGGGAGGGTTAGCCCAGGGCACCTCCCCCTGCTGCCCGCCGCGCGGACAGCCCAAGTCTAGGCCGGGCGCCCTGTGGCTTCTAGTGTAGGACGTGTAGAAATCGCTTCGTGCATGGAAGACGTGGAAGTCGGGGTGATTCCGGGGGCGCGGGTGCCTGTGGGGTACTGAGCTCCTGAAGCAGCTCTCGGGTGCATTGATGTCCTTGCTGGCACCCGCCGTCACTGTCCTATCTGAAAGGGGAGCGGAGCATTTAGAATAGATTTCACAAATTCGCAAAGTTCGCATTTTCCGTGGGTGTGTCCTTACTGTGGGGGAAAGAGTGGTGTCCTTGTGCATTCTGGGGTATTTTGTTTACCAGCACCGTATACCTGTGACGGCCACTGTCTTCAGCCCTCACCAGATGATACCTGGGACAAAATTTCCCTTAGAGAACCCGTGGCATGGAGTGGCTAAATTGTTTAATGTTTCATTCAACAGGTTACCCTAAAATATTTCAAACATTTAAGACGGACTTGTCTGAAGTGACTGTAGATAGGTAAGAACCGTCTTTAAATGTCGTGTTTTTAAAGCAGATGTGTATCTTTTGTGGACAGGCCTGTTATGAATAATCCAAGACACTTACAGTTTACTTATTCAGAAGGGGTTTCTGTTTGGTTTTGTCTTCCCCAAAGCTGCAAGCTCTATAATCCCAGCATTCCAGAGACTGAAGCAAAAGGATCCCAAGTTCGAGGCCACTCTAATTTACATAGCATAAAACAAAAAACTTAAAAACAAACAAAACCCCTACATTAGTAGGCATTTTGTAAGACATAAAGATCAAGTTCCTGTCTTTATCTTATTACTCTACGGTAAATATGACGTGTCTGCTTATCCATATGATGCAAAGTGGGTATAGACCATGCAGACAGTAGAAGTGCTGGGGCCTGAAGACAGCTCAACACCTAAGGGAAGGGACTGAGTTGGTTTCAGCACCACTCGGGGCAGCTCACAGCTGCCTGTAGGGCCAGCTTGAGGCTCCAGCAGGACCCAACGCTTCTCAACACATGCACATACCCGTCACACACACAGAGAGAGGGAGAGGGAGAGAGAGTAAGAGAGAGACATGCCTGAGACAGAATGCTTGTGTTTTTATCCATTTAATTAAAGTTTTAATTTTAATTTTAATTAATTTTAATTTAATTTTTAAAGTATGGAAACACAGAGCATTGAAAATCCCTACGCCGTCTCTCCCCTGACCACCAGATGTACTTAACATGATGTTAGCAGTCTTGGTCCTACTTCCATTGTGTGTGTGTGTGTGTGTGTGTGTGTGTGAGCACGCCTGCGCACGGCACGCAAGCGTGCGGGGCGGATACATGTGTTCCTATGTGTCTGTGTTAATGCATAAGCCATCCATCACCTAAGTGATGGTAATATGTTAATCATGCTCAAGCCATGACAACTCTCAGGAATCCAATACCCGGGCGGCTCAGGCAGAGAGCTCACTCCATGGCCTCCTCACACCCTCTCCTCTTGGTGGTCCTCCCATCTCTCCCCACCCCAGCCCCTCCTGTCTCAGACCTTCAATAGACAAATGAATGGAACCTAACCTTCATCTGCATTAAGGTAAACAAATGACCTGTTCACGTGCTGGGTGGCTACTCCATTGTTTAACAGGTAGGAAGCGAATCCTTTACGTGCTGCAAGGCATGAGGAAGCACCTTCCCCTTACACAGCGTACAGACCATGATCCTGTAACTATAAAATATCCCCAGCACCTAAGGCATCATCTTTAGGCGCTGTCCACCTTTTTTTTCTGAGACAAGGTCTCTCATTGGCCAGGAAGTCAGAAAGTATGTAGGACTAGCTGGTCAGCAAGCCCCAGGGACCCATCAGTCCTTGTGTCCCCATTGCAAGGATTACGTACATAGATAAAAATGTTACTGTCATGCCCAGCTTTTTTACATGTGTTCTGGGGGTGGAACTCACAGCCTTGTGTTTGCAAAGCAAGCATCTTGCCAATCCACCCCTTCGATTATAATTTTAAAGAACATTTTCACTTAATGTATCAAGTTCTGACTTAAATATGGGCTTCTCCAATTTTAGGGTATTTACAATTACTTTTAATTTCCTAGCATTTAGAAATATAAACAATTTAAACTTATACTTTTTTATTTATCACCATTAGTATTGGCTTATAAAAATTTAGCACTAAATTCACTACTGCTTTCTTCTGCCTCTTCTCTCCTAGTTTTTCTAATTAACAACAAATTATATACATATATATATAGAGAGAAGGATATTGTATTAACGACACATTCTTATGAAATTATATTACTTTGCGGTTTTATGTGTATTGTTTTCTTAGTTACAATTGACCATTAGTACGTTGGGTGTAGTTTGATTTAAAATAATTGAAAACTAGCAAACAAAACTCAGTTGCATGTTAAGAAGCCAATGTATTGGATCCATGGACAAGAACATGAAATCTGATGTTACTAAAACTTGCTTCCTAAAAAGTAAGGTTTTCCGTTTGGTTGTGCTCAGTTGCCTTCACTTTTTCTGGACTGTGCCAGTGGTCACATTCCCTTGATTCCCCATTTACCGTCTTTCATTTGTTTCTATTTGCTGAGGAAATTCTTTAGGTAATATTTATCTGTGTAGCTTTTATGAGTATTCAGATTTCTAAGTTCTTGCCTGGCTAGAAATGTCTCCATTGTAACCGTCACCTTTTTAGTCTCCTTTGCCTCTGTCAATCACGTTTTATTGGGCATGTGATGTAAGCATTGATTGTTTTCCCCCATGGAAGAACACAGTTTATTCTTTGGTGAGTCATTCTCCCGTCCTAGAAGGCTTCAGCCTCGGTACAGTCTAATCTTCTAGCCTAAACCTAGGATGTTTCAGCCTCCAAGATTCACTGCTGACTGAGCTCACTCTGACTAGCTGTCTTCTGGATACCTCTTTTCACTCTGATCTGTTTGTGAACCTGGAACTGTAAGTCATAAAATGTCTGCTTCTGACTCCGCTTTCTCTCTGCTTATCCTGGACTGGCTCAGGTCTTCATGGCTTCTCCTGTCTGTGAGCTGACTACACTCAGACTCCCTGAGAACTAACTCTCTTCACTGTAAACTGAGAACTGCCTCTTCTCTACATGCCTGCTTCTTCAGTCTCCTGCTTCTGACTCTCTTGCTTCTCAGCTTTTACCTCTGCTTCTTCACTGCTTCTGCCTTCCTGCTTCCATTCTGCTTCTTCTCTCTGCTTCTTGTCTGCTTTTACCTCTGCTTCTACTTTGCTTCTTTTATATCTTGAGATGTAGTTGTTAGGCTGCTGTGTCATCTCACCAAGATTGACAAGGAAGCATATTCATATGAACAATCCCTGCCAGACCTCAGCAGAAGGAACCACCATCATGGCAAGCACTGTCCTGGACAGTGGAACTCTAGCTGTCTGAGCTCAGGTATTTTTATGAATACAGAACTCCTCAGGTATTCTCCTGATAACACATGCAGATCATGACGAATCAAACATCCCCCCACATAAATCCAACACCTGCAGACAATACAAAGCACCAAAATCTAGGCAGCCCCTCACCCAACAGTGCACAAAACAATTATTTTATACATAACCAAAAATAAACTTCTTCAACACTTCCCCTATTCTGTATAAGCCAATCGCTGCCAAAAATAGCTTTTTCTCTACAACACAATTTAACACTACACCAGCAAAACTATTAACAGGAAGGATAGTCATGAGACTTGCTAAGATGCACAGGAACAAATTAAACCAAACATCAAGGTTTTCACCATGTCTTTGAACATCAGAAAAACACTATCAATGTCCGATTCTCTGGAATTCACTCACGATCCTCGGGGCTCCTCCAAAGGGCCTGGGTCACTCCTCTGGCTCTGTCCAGACACACACAGTTTGTCCTCCAGGCTCCAGCTGGCTTCACTCCACTGTTGCTGCTGTTCTTGGTGGTCGTCCCATGGTACTATCTTCTGCAAAACTGCCGAGGGTCCCTTGCTGCAACTGGGCTGCATTTTCCCCAAAATCCTCTCCTGGGCTCTCTTCATGGTGCTAAGTCTCAACTTCTCTGTGTGACCCCTTAAATCTGGGCCTGCAACTGCTGCTGAGGCTGCACTTACATCATTGGCCTCTCTGGGCTTTCTTCATGGTGCCAAGCCTCAGTTCTCCATGACCCCTTGTTGCCTTCAAAACCAGCACCACCTGGGTGAATCTTATAGTACCACATTCAGCTACCAACATGAGATACAACCTTGGCCAGTTCTGGAAGACAGCTTCTGTGTGCTGTCCAGATTTTATGATAGAGCCTGGTTTGCTGGAAAAATAATTGGTTTTTGTCTTCAGGAAGAGTTCCCTAGGGTGGAGTTCTCATTATCACAGCAGATATGTCTTGTCAGGACCACTTCACCTCACCAGTATCTGGACAGGTTTGCAGAAAACAAAACAAAACAGACTCTACGAGGTCTGGAGTTTCTTTCTCATTCTTCCTTGTCTCCATGCTGAATGTGGCTGGCGTGATGTCAGTGCTTCACATTGGTACACCACTAGTAGCTGTTAGCTGCTAGGGTGGCTCACCAAGATGACAGGAGGCATAGTTATTGGTGCATACCCTGCCAGACCTCAGCAGAGAGAACCACTGTCACAGCAAGCACCATACTGGACAGTGGAACCCTGAGTGTCTGAGCTCAGGTGTTTTTATGGATACAGAACTCCTCAGGTGTTCCACTGATGGCATATATAGATCTTGACCAACCAAACATCCCCCACATAAATCCAACTCCTGCAGACAATACAAAATGCCAAAATCTAGGCAGCCCCTCACGCAACAGTGCACAAAACAATTACTTCATTCATACCTAAAAATAAACTTCCACAACACTGAGAGTTGTGATTAAAGGTGTATGCCAACACTTCCTTCTGAGTTGGTTTGAAGGCATGTGCTACCACTGCCTTCCTGGTTAGAATTAAAGGCATGTGCTATGTTGTCCTCAGATACAAAGCCTTATATTGCATTAATGAACAGGGTTCGGTAGTCCACTTCCCAAATGCCAGGCCCACTACCCCCCTGCCACTAAGTGAAGATCACTCGACAGACACGGGTGTTCCTCACATCTCCATGTTAGTCACTGGGAAGGAACCACAGAAATCCTTCTCATTTAGCATTAGCATGGAGGACAAGATTAACCTGGCTTACATTCTTTCTGCATTCCAGCTGGATCACACAGGCCTCCGAAGGCGATCCCTTCCTAGAGCCATACTCTAGGTTTAATGCTATTTAATGTATATTAAATGTTAATTAAAGAATTACATGTTCTCTACATTTTTCCATCAAACTTTATTACAAATATGTTGGGATCCAGGTTACCCAGACTATGGAAGCTTCAGCTTGACAAGGTTCTTGGGCATCCACTGTCGGGAAATTGGAACTCCTTAACTGCTTTGCCCCTTTCTTATCTTTACTGTATGGTGGCATATGTTTTCTCATCAATAATAAGGTCTGCATAGCCCAATAGTAATATCCAAATTAATCCCTGAGCTGGCCACTGTGGGCTGGAATGAAACACAGCCATGCTATTCAGAAGTAAATTGTAATCACATCCAGACTTCCAAGTCCTGGAATATGAGAGCTACCCAGGTTTATTGCAAGTGTATCATAAAGCTATTCCTGGAGTAAATGCTTATCTTCCTAGGAAGAGATGAGCCTTAATAGATAGAAGCCAGAGAGCTTAGTTAGAAAGTTAGTGCGCCTGGAAAAACAAGCAGACAGTTTGTCTGCTTCACTAACAAAGAATACAGCAAGCCTGCACCAACTTAAAAGTAAACATTCCCAGGACTTAAAGAGAGAAATAGCCTTCAACCTAGCCAGGCCACCAGACAAGACTAGAAATTTAGAGCTTTGACCCAGAAGAATAAATACATACCAAGGAACTAAAAAACCATAAAATCCTCCCTTGGCCCTTCTTGGCATCCTGAACTATCTGTGCAAGGCAAATGGCAATATAATTCAATCAGCAGTGACATCCCTACCATCCACTAATTGATCATTGTATCGTTTACTCTTTGGTGATAACTGAGAAACCTTGAAGCCTGCAGCCGTAAGGAGGAAAGACACCTTCGCACTGGTTCCATTTTGAGATAGCCTGACATCTGCATTCTGTTAGATAAGAAGTTAGCAGTTTTGCTATTTCAGTCAGGACAGCTCTCTGTCTGGAGGGGGAGTCTTGTAATTTTCCCCCAATGTGCACATTGTTAATTTTTCTCTCTTAACTTTTCCAACTTCTAATTCCTTTATTTTTATTATTAAAGAAACGCTCTTGCGTGTCATAATCATCATAAAGTGTATTCTGTGTGTCCCACTAAAGCGCGTAAGCGTGCCAACTAAAGGGTCCTTAGAAGAGCGAAGTACTGCATTCACTTGTCATAGCTTCGTTGTTTATCCTCCCTCGTGGAGACCGAGGAACCCCGTGTGGACTAGAGCTGGACTCGACGCCCACACAAATACAACCTGGCATGAGAGAATATATTTAAAGCAGCGTCCTCCGGAGCTCTGAAGACACTGCCTCGTTGGTTTCCAGGATCCAGTATTGGTGACCAGCCTTTTCCCCAAACTTTTCTGATACTCACCTCCCTTCGTCTCTCCCCCTTTGGGTGTACATTGTGGCTCTTGGTAGGGTTCTCCATCATCCTTTTCCTTTATAATTTCAGCGTCTTCAGGATTTGTAATGTTTGAATGCTGGCATACAACCTGTGTACAGACGTTTTTACTCTGTGAGGCATGATTGTAATTCTGAGAACCGATTACTGCTGCTGTTCGGAACACTCTCTGGCTGTTCTTTACTGTCTTTGAAGACACTCAGACTCGATACATTAATGTGTAATGTTAATGCACTTTTATCCCTTTTTTGTTGATTCCTTTCTTTTATGTTAATTATTTTTATGTAACTGACAATCCTTAGTCATCCATTTGCATTTATAAAGAAATGGCTGGTGGGCAGCTAAAATGGGACCCTCTTGCAGGGAGTGCTTCACTTTCCGTAGATGGGGGGGTTTCCAGGAGCCCTGAGTGGGAGAGTGGGACACATCACAGCCAGCTTCCTTGTCAGTCTGTGATACCACCATTAAGGGGTAAGATAAGGGGTGCTGTACTGTTTGGTTAAAGTTCTTTATGGTGGAATGTTCCATCTCCCCTCCTCCGTTCCCATTCCCCTTCGTTCCTTCCCTCCCTCCCTCCCTCCTTCCTTCCTTCCTCCCTTCAAGCTTATTGAGCCAGTAACTATGTTTTCTTTCTTATTCAGAGAGAAAACTGCCCAGGTAGGTATATGACTACTTTTCAACAACAACTAGCTGTTCTTTACTTTTCACTAGAAATAAAACTGCTGAGGCTGGAGAGATGGCTCAGTGGTTGAAGAGCAGTTGCCCTTCTTACAGAGGACCCAAGTTTGGTTCCCAGCACCCACATGGCCTGTAACATGTGTAACTCCATTCAGTTCCAGGGGATCAGATGTCCTCTACTGGTTTTTAAGGACACCAGGCACACGTATGGGGCACATGGATACAAGCAGGTGAATCACTCATACACAAAAATCAACAGTTTTTCTTTAAAGAAAAAGAAACTGTTGCCAGTTGCCTCATATAAAGGAAGAGCGAGACACCTTCCTGGCTCATTGTCCCAAGGTCATTTCTTGACTTACATGATGACAGCCACCATTCCCTCCTTTCTAAATTAGTTGTATGAAGACAGAAGTTCCTCAGAAATTCCCTTTTGGAAAAACTCCCTCCTGTTCTAAGCTGATGTTCTCTACTGTGGCCATCCTTTGGCCCACGGTCACGCTTCCTTCTTTCAAGGAGGCGATTCTCACTTTTACACCAATGAGAGCAGGTTTTAGAGCTAGGTGTTTAAAGAATCTTTGTGTGTGCAGTGTGCACGTGTGTGCAGTGTTTCAGGTTTTGTTTGCTTGTTGGTTTGTTTTGCTTTGGTTTTTTGGTAAGGTCTGCAAAAGGAAAGGAGAGAAGACTGTGTACTAAGCTGGTTGCCCTGGTTTTCAGGGCTATGTGATTTCAAATCCATGGGAAGATCTCTTCCAGATAAGATTATTGTGTCTTACAAATCTTTCTAAGAAGATGTTTTTAAAACTAAACACACACACAAACTTCAAAGTATTCTTTACTGAATTTGGTGAGATTATGAGTGGGTTTTATTTTAATGCCCTAAAAAGGCAACCAACATCAGTTCAACTTCTATTTTAATTGCCTTGCTGCTATTGTCATTGAAATGGGGCAAACTTTAGAAGGCAAATTGTAGTGGTTTGGATGAGATTGACCCCTCCTAGATGCACATATTTGAATACTTGGGGATGGCCTTTGAGGTTTCAAAAGCTCATGTCAGGCCCCATCTCTCCTCCTCCCCCCTCCCCCTCTCCCTCTCCCTCCTCTTCCTCCTTCTCCTCCTCCTCACTCTCCCTGTGCTGCCTGAGGGTGATCAGGTTGTAAAGCTCTCACCTACTGCTCCAGAGCCACGCCTGTCAGCTTCCCTCCATGAAGATCGCAGACTAACTCTCTGACACTGTAAGCCAGCCCCCGGTTACACGCTTTCCTTTGTACGAGTCGCCTTGGTCACGCCTTGGTGTCTTTTCACAGCAACAGAACAGTGACTGAGACACAGGTGAAAGAGACCAAACGAGTTTGGAACGAGAAAGAAGCCTTTCTCGACTTCTGTCGGTGTCCTCCATCTGAGGCGTACTCTCATTAGCTTTTGTGAAGGTGATGAAAATGTGAGGGTCATTCCTGCTTAGTCTGCTCTCCACAGAGTGAATTCTGTGGCCACCCTCATTCGTATTCCACCTAACAATTCCATAAACCGTCTTAGTTGGAAGATTAGGGAAGGCAAAGATACCTAAACAAATAACGTATTCATTTTGTTAGCTGTTGCATCGTGGGGGGGCGGGGTGGCGATACACAGTAAATGTCTAGGGATTTCCCACTCACGTTGCTCTACTGGTAGTCCCTGCAGCTTGTCTCTTAGGCAGGTTAGATAAACAGGATTTCCTCAGAGACTTGCACAAGTGGCTTCCCCAGAGGCGCTGTCTGCCTGTTTCAGGACACAGTCACTCCAGAACTGAAAAACAAAAACACTTCCCTGATGCAGTGTGCCAGGGAACAAAATACCAAAAAGGCACGTGAAGACACAGTTGGACTGTGGTGAAAAAGCGGCAGTGCTAGATCAACTAATTGAAACAAGTGTTTCATTGATCATTTTAGAAGATGCAGTCAGTTACTTTTTAATTAAATGCAAAGAGACAAGGGAAATTGAAAGGCGATGTTTACTTGTCACGACCAGAGTTATTAAATTCCTACTTCTCATCTGTCACTGATTACTGATGACACGAATGGCTGATTCAACTACTCAGAGACGGAATAGGGGTTGCTTAATTACAATATGTTCACCAGAAAGTCAGCGCTTTTTAAAAAGTTTATATGATTTCTTAGCATTTGGAAGGCAGAGGCAGGTAAATCCCTAAGCTCAAGGCCAGCCTAGTCTATAAAGCCCTCCAGGACAGTGAGGGCTAAGAAACCCTGTCAAAAAAAAGGTTTGTCTAATTTCTTGTGTGTGCATGCATCTGTGTGCAGTGTGTGTGTGCATGTGTGTATGTGTACAAGCATGTTTGTGTTTGCAGTGTGTGTGTACATATGTGTGTGTGTGCAGTGTGTGTGTGCATGTGTGTGTGCAGGGTGGTCCAGCTCTTGTACATCCCCACAGGCACAAGATGACGTTAGAAGCCCCAGGGTCTGGAAAGTGTCAGGCGAGCTGGGCCTACTCTCTGCCCCGGCAACAGTCTCTCTGTCCATACAGCTGCTGTGAGAAAAAGGTCAGGCGCTCTTCCGTGTCCATCTGTGAGTCTGTAATCCTTAGTTCCTCGGAGAAAGCTTAGGAAGCACCCTAAGCAGTCAGGAACAACAGGCCACATCCTGTGTGACGGACCGTCCCTGAAGTGCTAGATCTTTCCCACTCTGCTTCCTGGGAGTCAGAGACCTCCCGTCTGCACTGTCGTCCGCTTGTCCACACCAACTCGGTGTCTTGGGGCCTGTGTTCCTACTTTACCTGAGCTCTCTTTAGAACCCCCACAATGGCTGCTATGGCGTTAGATAGTTCTCCTCACTGTCCCTCATGAACTTCAAATTTGAGGATTTTCAGGAAGGCTTTGCAAAGGATTGATTGAGTGCTCATATTATGTTTCACTTTACTGAAAATACAGGGATGGAAAAAATATTCCAAAGAAAGTATCAGAACTTTCCATGGGTGTATGTAATTCAATAAAATTTTACAATATAGAGTAGATTTGCTAGCAACCAAATAATTATACTCAAACTAACACTCTGATTTAAATTTCAGAAATATGTACCCAAACTTGTATGAAAAAGTTCAGATATCAGTACAAACAGATGAAAGTTGGCTTCAACAAACTTCTGCTCAAAAGGAATCACGTGAGTCGCTTGATGGGAAGTTGGATTGTGAATTGGAAATTCAACGGGTACGGAAGGGCAGGGAACTAATACTGACTCCGAGCAGTATAATTAAACAGCGAGGTCCTGGCCACATTTGTTAATCTCATCAAGCCTCAATCACTTTGTCTCTTAGCAAAAACAATAATGCCTCACGAGTGGTGATTAAAATGAGAGTAAATGTTTTAGATCTTGGTACATAGTACTTGATAAATGGCAATGTTTGTCTTCATCAAGGAATAACCTGCCATTAAGACAGCTATGGTGACACTTCCCTTTAATCTCAGCACTCAGAAAGCAGAACAAGCAAATCTTTGGGAATTCTAAGCCAGCCAAGGATACACAGGGAAACCCTGTCTTGAAAGAAATGGGGGAGGGAGTCCCATTACATTTCTTTTTTTGTTTTTGTTTTGTTTTGTTTGAGACAGGGTTTCTCTGTGTAGCCCTCACTGTCCTGGAACTCACTCTGTAGACCAGGCTAACCTCAAACTCAGAGATGGGCCTGTCTCTGCCTCCTGAGTGCTGGGATTAAAATCACCACTGCCTGGCTATTTTTCTGATATATATCTTTATCTTTACTATAGAAATGACACGTGCACTCTCTTAAAATGACTTTTCAAACCATCAATAGATGGTTTAGATGTATAGAATGCAAAAGGCCATAAGTTCAACCCCCTGCACTGCGAGGAAAAAAATTAAACATTTAACTTGCCCAGTATAAATCCTTAGAAGAAATCTCAGGGAGGGAATGGCTTACTTCAGCTCACAGGTTTTATAGTTCATTGTTCAGGGGATTCGGGGAAGGAACTTGGGGGGAAACCATGGAGGAGCACTGCTTGCTAGTTCATGCCTCTGTGTCATAGCCCAGAGCAGCCTGAGCAGGGAATGAAGCCAGCCCTACCCTCTACCCCAGTTAACAATCAAGACAAACTCCCTTGGACATGCCGTGGTGATCTGAATGAAAATGGCCTCTGTTCATTTGAATGCTTGGTCCCCAGAAAGTTGAACTGTTTGGAAAGGACTAGGGAGTGTGGCTTTGTCGGAGAGATTGTGTCACCAGAGGTGGGCTTTCTGGTTTCAAAGCCCATACCATTCCCGGTTAGCTCTCTTTACCTCCTACTTTGGGGTTAGCTACTGTTCAGCACCGCGCCTGCCCACCTGCCCGCCGTGATGCTCCCTGCTGTGACGGTCATGGACTCCGTTTCTGAAACTATAAGCCTCCAATAAATTCCTTCTTCTATAAATTGCCTTGAACATGGTATCTTAGCACAGAAATAGAAAATACAACACTTGATCTAATCTATGCAATCCCTCAATTGATAATCCTTTCTCAGGTGACTCTAGGCCGTGTCAATTTGGTAGTTAAAGCTAACTAGCATACTGTGGCGCCGTGTGTGAAAAGTTGTGTATTGTGATCATTGTCCTCCTAGAGAGCTGACCCCACAAGTGTCTCTATCAAAGGGGTTGCTGAGCCCGCCCCTCTCCTACCCTTCCCAGTATTCTATGTGGTTGCTCTTTTTAATTTTCTCATAGTCTGGTAGATAAAAATTGTGCTATATCTTATGACTGTTACCAGGGTTGTTAGGATCAGAGTCTTGGCTCTGGAAAGCCCCACAAACCAAGTTCAATCACCTGTCCTCAAAAGGCTGATTACACATGCAAGTCATATTGAAAGCAGATAAGGAGATTTACTCAATGAGGCCACAATGAGAAGGGAACCAAGAGGCCCAGTAACACACATCCCTAGTCCACCTCTGGGGTCCGGACATGAGGAAGAATCACTCTGAGACTCTGCTTACCATTCTGCTGCCGTGTTCTTTGGCTGTCTAGTTTTGGCTCTAGCAGGCCCAGGTAGGTATAATGCAGGCCACGGGGCTGCCCCTCTGGAAGAATCTGGGGTAAACATTAATGGTGTCCATATGGTACCATCTCCAGCAGCTTAAAGAATGCACCAGTAAAGAGGAGCTTCCTCCTAGGTCCCAAAGAGAGCTGGGACTCAGCTTCATGACTCAACAGAAAACTACTTCTGGGGCAAGGCTACCACCACTTGGTGGATCTAGGAGGTGAAGTCTTGGCCCCAAGGATCCTGGAAGGCAGATCATCCTCCTGAAGAAGACTGTGCCTTAGATTTATGTTTAGTCTGAGGGGTTCAGCCTTACTGGAGACCCTTGCCTGTAGTAGTTATCTGCTGTGGTGGCATTTTCATAGACGCAAACCCTGCCAGACCTCTGCAGACAGAAGCACCATCATGGCAAATACCATACTGGACAGTGGAACCCTGAGCGTCTAAGCTCAGGTGTTTTTATTGATCCAGAACTCCTCAGGTGTTCTACTTATAGCACATGCAGATCATAAGCAATCAAACATCCACACATAAATCCAACACCTACAGACAATATAAAACACCAGGACCTAGAGAGCTTCTTACCCAATAGTGCATTAAACAATTATCTTATACATAACTAAAAATAAACTCCTACAATTCTCCTTTTCTGTATAAGCCAATAAAAAAATTGCTTTATCTCTCCAACACAATTTAACACTACACCAGCAAAACCATTTACAAGAGGAACAGTCACGAGTTGCTAATGCACAGGACCAAGTGAAACCAAACCTCTATCAAGCTTTTCACAATGCCCTTGGACAGCAGAAAAACATTATCAGTGTCCAATTATCTGGAATTCACTCACAATCTTCTGGGCTCCTCCAAAGGGCTTACATCACTTCTCTGGCTCTGCCTTCTGCAGCACACACAGCTTGTCCTCTAGGATCTGGCTGGCTCTACTCCACTGTTGTTGCTGTTCTTGGTGATCATCCCATGGTAATGGAATGTTCAGAACACTGGGGTCTTCTGCTGCAACTGGGCTGCACTTTCACCAATAGCCTATCCTGGGCTTTCTTCATGGTGCCAAATCTCTACTTCTTTACATGACCCCCTTAAATCTGCACCTTCACCAGTGGCCTCTCCTGGCCTGTCATAGTGCTAAGCCTCATCTGTTCTCCATGACCCCTTCATTCTTTCAAAACCAGCACCACCTGGGTGACTCTTACAGTACCAAGTTTGGCTACCAGCATGAGATACAACCTTGGCCAGTTCTGGAAGAAAGCTTCCATGTGCTGACCCTGAGGAAATAAAGATTTTGAGATAGAGTCTGGTTTGCTGGACAATAACTGGTAAGTTAGTCTGAAGGAAGAGCTCCCTCATGGGGTGGAGTTCTCATCACCACAGCAGATGTGTCTTGTCAGGACCGCCTGGCCACCAGTATCTGGACAGGTTTGCAGAAAACAAAACAAAACAAAATGGGCTGAATGTGCTAAGCCTCTACGGCTATGGAATTGGGATGGTTTTGTTTCGTGAGTGTGAGGAGGACAGGTGAGGCCAGGGAAGAAGGCTGTATTCCAGACACCTGTGTGCCCGGCTGCTAGGCTCCCGCATTAAAGCACAGTCAAACTTGGAAGCTGAACTTTAGAGATTTTATTTTGTCATTAGGGCTCTGCCCTCACAAATGGGACTCCAGCTCTTGTAACAAGAGCCAGAGAGCTGCCTTTCTGTTCTAGTATATGGGAACACAGCTAGAAAGCAGCGTGAGGAAACAGGGCCTCGTGTGACACCAATTGTGGTGAGCCCTTCAGACTCTGGGCCTAGACCCGGCTGTGAGCCTCTGGCTAAAATTGCCTAGTTCCTTTATTGGGAGATCTTCTGAGCAAAACTGAGTCATGAATAATCAATGACTGCCCGAGGGCGGCTTGTTTACAGGGAAGCCAAAGCCCCCTGAAGGGATGCTGCTTCTCTGGCTAAACCTTTAACTTCACCTGGAGAGCTATTGTGCTAAGCATCTAACTCCACTGGAGAGAGGCTGTCTCCCCTAGGTAAACATCCCGCCCCAGCAGGGAAGTTGTCCTGCTCTGATACCTATCTCATTCAGGATGTTTTTACCTATGCACTGTCTCACCCTGTAATTAACACCTTGGTTCTAACCCCTGTAGCTGCACGTAGCCCCCTGATGAAAGGGGTATAAGATTGGAGGGAAAAATAAAATCTCAGCTCCATTCCATCTGAGCTCAATGATGCTGTGTGTGTCTGGTCTGTTCCCTTCCCTTCGCGTTTCTTTTCCCTCTCCTCATAACACCCTTCAGTCTCACTCCCCATTCAGGTACTTTCCGAACTTGCCAGGCCGGCCCTGGCACCGAATCTGATGGCACTTCCCAGCGTTTTGTTAAAGCGTCCCAAATGAAATAAGACAACATGACCACCTTTCACGTAAGAAGTGGTTGGTTCTCTGAAATGAGTGCTCAGTCTTCCCTCACAGGGTTACGAGACATTCCAAGATCAGCTGTTTCATGAACCTGGATAAAGCCTTAATAATAATCTTTGTGTATTGATTTTTATGCTGTACTAGTATTTCTGTTTAACATGATGCCTTAAAACATATTTAATGTTTTCTTCAGATACCATACATCCTGCACGACAGGTCACCTGTCTCTAATTAGATCTCAGCAGCCCTCTTCTTTTTCTCTGATTAGATTTATCATTATAATTCTAGCTGCTTTTAACGTAGGAATTTATGCGGGGAGGTTGGTGGCTGCTCCTATTCAATCACTATCTAGGAAAATGGAGCAAATTTAAAAATAAAACAACATAGGCACTTACTTTTCTATGGCATATTTTATTTCATATTCAACTTGTTTCTTTTTTTTCAATACTGATGATAAATACATATATACTTTTTTTTCTCCCCCAAGAAGTAAAACCAGTCCTTGAAATGAAGGAAGCAAAACCAGAAAGTCTGGCTTCTAAGTTAAGAGGTAAATGGATGTTTGTTTTCATCCCCCCTTTTCTGGAAAAGACAAACTGTCAGTAAGGAACCTGACTTGTACAGTGCTAAGAATGTGGGCGGTGTGCGTGCGTGCGTGACGTGGCTGCGCATGTGTGGACACGCCTATGCGTTTGAGTCTGATGGGCTAGGAGGGTAAGGTGGGGGAGAGTCTCTAAACTAGAGGAAAGCAGGACATGCTGCACAGAGTCGGAACCCATCTGCATCTCTGCTTCCTCCTCAGGAAAGTGGGTAATTAATCCCGAGGAGCCCAGGCTGAGCGTCTTATGCGAGATGGAGGTGAGAGCTCTCCAGGGCAAGCAATGCGTCGCTCTTACGCACTTGCCCGCTTACTCACTCTTCAATTGTTTTCTCTCTTTCTGCTTGATATTTAGTTTAATGACGAGTTTGTAAAACTGTTTGAATCTTCTCTGAGAACACTACCCAGCATTGGGCCGCCGACCATTCTGTCGTACAGAAAAGAACGCGCCTATCTGAACATTACCCTCCAGGTGACTTCAGTTCATTGTTTTATTATTTCTGTAACGTGGTGCACGGGGCCAGACAGCTATTCGCACAATAGATGTGAGTATAGTTTAAGGAATCAAAGCAAGGGGTTCCTTTACCCGGAGTAGCGCTAGATGTGGTTCCCTGAGTCCTGTAAGACAGCTTTGGAGGCCAGATGTCTGGGTCTGGCTGTCGGCAGTGCCAGCTCTGCCAGGTGACTCCTCTTCACCTTCCCTGTTTGAGGAGCTGGCGGACAGTGTGTGGCCATCCTTGGCCTGCAGTTGCGCAGACTCTGCCTCAGTGCTTCTTGTTGGTCCCTAGTCCAAAAGTCCTTCTCTACCGACACCACCAGTGATTTTCTTACCAGCATCTCTCTACTGTAAGACTACCGACTGAGCACTCTGCTTTTGGCAATGCATTGAGCTTATTATGGGATGGTTTAGACGCCTATCAGGGTCGTCACTGGAGTGGTCAGTCCTTAGCTGCACAAGCTAAAGCAGTCACCTTTACAACTGGCTACTTTGGCGGTCCCAGAGGAGGGCTTTGATGGCAAATACAGATATGCTGGTGCTGTTTATGATCCGAAAGGCATATCTGAATATTTTTCCAAAGGATTTAGCTGAGGTTCAGTTACTTATCTGCCCAGAATCCCCTGCAGTCACAGGGGTGTTGGTAACAATGGCAAGAGATCCCAATGGCAAGAGAGAGAGACGGGCATCAATACCTGTGCTAGGCCAGTACCTCTGGCCTGCAGCACATTGCATGGTCTTTAAAATGGCAGAATCTTGGAACACCAGTTGAGCCCCTGTTAGTATGGTCTTCCGTGCCGTGTCTGCTCCATCGCAGCCCGCAGCCGGCTGAGTTTCACCGGGTTCCCTGCCTTGGCAGGATGCGCTGGGGGAGCGGGGGGAACCGAGAACAAATGAACGGGACGCAGTGAATCAGTCCCGGGAGCCTTCTGGTGGAAGCAGCAGTTTAATGCCGGATCTTTGCTACATATATTCACCAAGCAGGGGAGGGTTCTGGGTGCTCAGGGTGCGGGATCCACTGAGCTCAGACAAGGGCATTGGGGCAGCCTCATTTGCATGCCCGGCCCCACAGAGACAAAGAGGGCCGTGTCCTATCAGCCACAGGGCAGACAAGCACCTACCAAGTTATTTTCCTTTCGCTTCTGTGAAACAGGCAATTATTTAATATTTAGCTGGGATCTGGCCAGGGCCAAAGGTGAGGAGCAGCTGAGTCCCAACGCCTTCTGGGATGGAGAGGTGCTCCTAGCTGCCTCAACCCGCTCCTCAGCCCCATGGCGGTCCCACAAGCCCCGAGATTGGAAAAGCTCCTCCAACACTGGTGAAACAGATAGGCTAAGAGCTTAAGCATACAAGCCTAAGATGGCTGGACTTCCCAACCTTGCCCATCCTCCCCCGCTACAGCAATTGAAGTGTCCAGTAAGCATGGATCAAAGCGATTGGGCCTCTCCCCTATGCACTACCCTCTTCCCCCTATAAAACCCTGCTTCTTTCAAAATAAGGTGGATTTGCACTATGAAGGCTTTCCCCGGAGTCTGTTTCTTGGAGGTAGTGACTCAGCATCACTTGCTACCTCGGGGATCCCCTGTACCCACAAAAGACCACACAGGGCTAACAAATGACCAAGGTGGCCCTAGTGTGTTTGTTTCTCCTCATCTGCTTCTGTTATAGCTGAGCCCCCACAATGTTTTAGGCTCCTGATGATCCAATTACTACATGACACACAGCTCATTGATAAAGAAAATTTAACTTGAGTTAAAATGAACAAAATGGCTGGAGAGAGATAGATAGCCAGGGACACAGTCTCTCTAAGTCCAGGACCGTGACACTGGGTTGGAGTATCAGGGGCGTTTAAGCTAAAACTCACAACCACCTGTGTCAGCAAAAGCGGAAGTCAGTCGTATTTTCAGTCCACCATTAACAAAGAACATCCTGAGCCTGAGACATAACGCTCAATCACAGTCTGTCAATTCACAGAAAACTTCCTGTGTAAGAATTACCCCACCTTATCAGGAAGGCCCACAATGGAAGAGAGTAGGAGTCCCAGTTAGCTTGACCATGGGGGTATCTGAGCTCTCTTCTGTGAGAACCACGAGGGCATCTCCCTGAAGGAAAGACTCTGGTTTACTGTAGAAAGTTGGTACTTGTACACGGTGAATGTGAGGCGTCCCTCACAGGCTTGTGTATTCAGACCCCTGGTCCCCAGCTAGTGGTGCTGTTTCAGAAGGCTGTGGAATCCTTAGGGGGTGGAGTCTTGCTGGAGGAAACGGCCCACTAGGAGTGGGTCTCGTGGGTCACGCAGACTGTTCCATGCAGGCTCTGAGCTCTCTGCTTCCTAACTGCTGAAGTGATGTAACCACCCACGTCACTCACACTCCCGTTGCCACACCCACCATCTGTGACCGCCACTGCCGTCACCGCCATAATAAACTGTATCCTCGAAGCCATGAGCCAGACAAACCCTTCTGCATTTAAGTGGTTTCTGTCACAGGCATAAAAATAGCCAACACCTCTGCAGTAGCGGCAAGACTTTTTATTGCTAGCATTTATAGGAAGCGTCAGTGTGTTCAAACACCTGAGGCCACATCCTAACCACCTGATGTTACTCCATACTTCTGCTCCTTTCGGGAGACTCTGGGACCTCCACTTCTGCAGCTTTCTTCTTACACTTGAGCAGCTCCAAGACTCTTGGCTCTGCTCTGCTGAACTGTACCAGAGAGCAGCACTCAGAGTATTTCAGGCTCCTTCTCCCCTTCTCGCCCTTGAGAGGAGGTGATGCCGCGCTGCTAGACTATACAGACATTGCTGACTCAATCCCTTCGGCTACCAGGTCTCAGATCCTTACAAGTTCTCGAGTGTTTCCGTGACAAGCGTTCTCAGATAACTCGGTTTCCCCCGTTGTCTTTGCTGTCTGCTGGCCTGCACTGCCCGCCACGCAACTCCTCTTGCTCCCAAGCCTGCGGGGCCGTGGGCACTTCTTTACTGTCTTTCTTTCTGTCTCCCTTTCTCCGAAGCGTGAAGAAGAACTCATTCCCAACTGTGAATTTTGTGGAAGTGATCTACAACCTTTCTTTTCCAGTGTAGACACTGGCTTTGACAGCACTCGCATGCAACAAAGACGGCCGGTGAGTCCATTCCACATAAACTTTGACTGGAGACCTTCAGTTATTTTTAGACAGACAGAGCATTTTCTCCTGCTTCTTTCTCTGACACACTCACTCTCAAGGGCTGTGTGCTAGCTGAAGGAAATGCCAGCCACAACCACATCACACTCACAGGACAGCTATCATCTGAAAGGCTGAGAATGATGTGTTGGCACCTATGAAGCTGTGGAAAAGCTAATAGTGTGGCACACACACCACCCCAGAACTCAAAAGGGGGAAACAGGAAGGTTGACGGTTTGAGGCCAGATTGGTACGTGTAGGCCCCTGAGGCCCTTTGAGAAGTTTCACAAAGGAGATGAGAACCTTGACTGTGAGGGGGTGTAGTGGCCTGGGCATCAGAATTGACAATGGCCAATTAAGAACAATCATCAAAGCTGACCAACTTACAGCTACATGAGAAGTTACCAAAGAACTCCACACAGGGGTCATTAGTTCAGCTCAGCATTTGAAAGAAATTGGAAAGGTAAAAAAACTTGATAAGTCGGTGCCTAAGAACACATGTCATTTTGAAAAACATGCCATTTGAACTGCCAAACTCTCTCATTTTATGCAGCCACAACAAAACATTTCTCCGTCAGGCTGTGAGAGGACAACAGGTAATGCCCAGCTTTGTGGCTAGACCAAGAAAAAGCTCCACAGCACTTCTTAAAGCTGAACCTAACTGGATAAAGGCCATGACCAAGGCCACTGTTTGGCAGTCTGCTGGTGTTTTTTGAATCTTGGTGAAATCACTGCATCTCTGAAGTGTTCAGTAAATTGGTTACATGTACCAAAAAAAACCATCTGCTGCCAGCATCGGTCAGAAGAAAGTGTGTGCTTCTTCTCCGTGCCCGTGCCTGGGCACAGCCATAACAAGTGCTTCAGAGCCCAATGAATTGGGCTGGGAGATTTTGCTTCATTCACCTGACTTCTCGCCAGCTGACTACCCCTTCCTTAAGCATTTTGACAACTTTTTGCAGGGAAAACACTTCCACAACCAACATAATGCAAACGTGCTAAGAGTTTGCTGAGAATGGATTTCATACCATACGGTTAAACCAGCTTACTTCTCATTGCTTAAAAAAGACAAAAAACAAAAGAACTTGTTGATTGAAATACTTCCTATTTTGATTAATAAAGATGTGTTTGAGCCCAGTTACAATAATTTAAAAGTTGCGGTCCAAAACCATAGTCTCTTGTATCAACCTACATAGTTACCAGCAGTTTTCCTCCTGGATATATGCCCAAGAAGGTGGACAGCATGTGCCCACACAACTCGTGAACAGACTCGTGGCTCTCAATACACTCAAGAGCGAACGTGTCACAACGTGGCATGAATAACGATCAGTTATTACTCAGCCAGACAAAAACAGAAGCCTTGAAGCAAGCTACAAGATGGATGAGACCTGAAAACACTCTGCGAAGTGAAAAGGCCCGCCACAAACTAGCATGGGCTGTGTGGTTCCAGGGACATGAAGTGTGGAAACAGGCACACGTGGAGACAGACAAGCGGGTGAGGGCTGGCACTGGGCTTAGCTGGTAGCGACTGCCTGGTATGTACCAAGCCCTGGGTTTTACCTCTGCTACTGCCTAAGGGGAACAGCATGTTACATGCTGTATTCCCAGTGCTTAGGAGGTAGACAGGGAGCGCATGCGCTCCAGGGCATCCTTGGCCGCGCAGAGCAGACTGGGATTCATGAGTTGTTGACTCGGACACAAAGGAGGAAGCAGATGAGTGGTCTGTGGCAGCTCTGAGGAGGGACTGGCTGTCCATGGGGTACAGGTTTCTTCTGAGATGACTGGTGATGGTTGCTCTGAAAATACAAAAAACAGCTGAAATGAACCTTTTAAGCAATTGTGTGGTGTGTAAACTTTATCTCAACAAACAAACTTTACCTCTACTAACAGAAGAGAGTTACGGCCTCTTGTTATCCGTGCCTCATTGGTGGTTTGGGAGTTTTATCCCCTCTGATCCTCGTCACCTAGTGTCCATGACGCATAGCCTCTTTGTCTTTCAGACCTGCTGTCTTCAGTTACAAAATCTCCTTGATTATATCAGTGAGGAAAAGGTAAACGTCAAAAGCTCTAAAGCGGAGTTAATCAGTATTAAGCCTCACGCAGCCCACGGCAGTGATGTCGACAGGCTCAAGGCAAAGGAAAAAGCTATGCAGAGGTAATGCAGCGCCCTGGCGCTGAGCCCGCAGCGCACACTAACTGAAGAGCGCCATAAAATGAGGCTCGGTTTCTGAAACTATATAATGATGAGGATGTAGTCCTTATAAAGAAATAGAGACGAGCTAAAGTCAGTTCATTATAACTCCTGGGAGGCGTCACGAGATCCGAAAGTCCCCGGAAGAGCCAGGAATACAGCTAGTAGTAGAATGCTTCCCTTGCGTGCACGAGGCCCTAAATCGGACCACTTACACCACGTCGCACACACGCAGGCACTAAGTGATAACAGATGTGTTAGAGACAGAACCCAGTGAGCACACTGCTTTCAAGTAGATGCTGTCAATCATAAATTATCAGGGCAATTCAGAACTTCTTTGCTGGGGAAATTTGCTCAAGAAGCCCACTCACATGCTCTGAGTACACAAACTGAATTCCTAAGTACTAGCAGATTAAAATAACAAAGGATGTTACCTGAATAGTTGGAATTTGTAATACAGTTTCCACTTTCAACCCCAATTGAGTTGCACACCGATTGTTTTGATTTTGTAGAAAGCAAGAGCGCCAGATGGCCAGGCATTTTGCGTTACTCTCGCATGAACCGCCCGCAGTGGCTGATGAAGGTGAGATTGCTGGCATGGAGGCTGTACAGAAAGCTCAGGTGTCGGGCTAAGGCATAAAATTGGTAATTTTAAAATAATATCTTAAATGTTTATTTGTAATGTGTTGCAAAATGTTCATTTGTAAGTATCATAAAGTCTGTATCTGGTGAAATTTGTAGCTTCCTCTGGCTTTTAGAATTCTTAGTCTTTTATTGTTGTTGTTGTTTTGTTTTTTGAGATAGAGTTTCCCTGTCGTAACCCTGGCTGTCCTGGAACTCACTGTAGACCAGGATGGCCTCGAACTCACAGAGATCCGCCTGCCTCTGCCTCCCGAGTGCTGGGGTTAAAGGTGTGCGCTACCACCACCTGGCTTAGAATTCTTAGTCTTTGTCTCATCATTATTGGTTGAAATAAACTAGTGGCATCTACAGAGCACTTCTTAGATAGTGGCTGAGCATTTTCAAGGTTGGATCTCTTGTGTTAGGAAACATACATTGCACTCTGTTCTCAAGCTTGGATGTGGAAAAACATGTCAAAAAAAGTCTGAATCCTTTCTTCCTGTACTCACCAGAGTCAGTCAGTGCGAGCACAGACCTGGAGCAGTTGAAGGAGAACTGGATTCAGCATCAGAAATCCTAGTTTCACATATTCGAAGGCCTCCTCACAGGCCACCCGACTTAGGAGAACAACTTTTTTCTCAGTTACCATCAAGTCTCTTCTGTTATTGAGAAGGTACTCAGGCTAGTCAGTTCAGTTTGTATTTTTGTAACTAAATATCTAATATCATAGGAAGTTTCTTGAAATTCATCGTTTCTTATTGAATAAAGGCCACCAGGCATGGCAGTACCCTGCTTTAATCCCACCAGGCATGGCAGTACCCTGCTTTAATCCCACCAGGCATGGTAGTATCCTGCTTTAATCCCACCAGGCATGGTAGTATCCTGCTTTAATCCCACCAGGCATGGCAGTACCCTGCTTTAATCCCACCAGGCATGGCAGTACCCTGCTTTAATCCCACCAGGCATGGCAGTACCCTGCTTTAATCCCACCAGGCATGGCAGTACCCTGCTTTAATCCCACCAGGCATGGTAGTATCCTGCTTTAATCCCACCAGGCATGGTAGTATCCTGCTTTAATCCCACCAGGCATGGTAGTATACTGCTTTAATCCCACCAGGCATGGCAGTATACTGCTTTAATCCACACTCCAGCCAGGCAGGCCTCTGGGCATCCGAGACCAGCTTGGTCTACATACTGAGTTCCAAGCCAGCCAGAGCTATAGAGTTGAGACCCTGTCAGAGAGAGAGAGAGAGGAAGGGAAGAAGGAACAAGGGCAGGAAGAGAGAGGGAGGAGGCGGGAGGAACAGACGCTCAGACCCCACATGATGGAGACTGTCGGAGGAACGTCCTTTCTTCACTTAACAACTTTTTTCTTTATCATTTTCTTAAATCAAAGAACCCCCTCCTAATTTTAATTTAATAAAGTTCTCATTTTTCTTCCTTTTAAAAAAAAGTTTGATACTTTGGTGGTGGTGGCGGTGGTGGCGCACGCCTTTAATCCCGGCACTGGGGAGGCAGAGGCGGGCGGGTCTCTGTGAGTCCGGGCCAGCCTGGGCTACAGCGTGAGCTCCAGGACGGCCGGGGCTGCAGCAGAGGACCCTACAGAAAAACAATAAAGATAAAAGTTACAGAATAAAAATAGTCTCTGATAAGTCGATGCGTTTGCAACAAGATTTAGATTTTATTCAAAGCACATACGTACTTTCATGCAAGGCTTCTCCCACTAGACTCAAAGAACTTTAAGACAATTTCCTACCTGCTTTCTGCGGACGCGTCAGAGAAGATGATCACTAAAGACATGACTGATGTTCACATTAGCAACATCTCCATCACCTGCTGTGACTCCAGGAAAGCGTGTGGAAAGGTAGTTCCTTCATAATTTTTTGTTTGTGATTTTTTTTAAAATCAGTTTTGCTTAGACCATATAAAAGTTCTCATGGAGCTTCAGTGTATGCCCATCAGCTGTCTCTCAGAAAGAACTGGTGCAGACTTGGGATTGCAACTGCTTCTACACTTTGTCTTATTAATGTTCTTAGTTAAAGCCTTTTTGCCTGGGCTCGCTGGGCTGGGCTCGCTGGGCTGGGCACGCTGGGCTGGGCACGCTGGGCTGGGCTCGCTGGGCTGGGCACCTGGGCTGGGGACACTAGGCTGGGCACGCTGGGCTGGGCACGCTGGGCTGGGCACGCTGGGCTGGGCACCTGGGCTGGGGACACTAGGCTGGGCACGCTGGGCTGGGCTCGCTGGGCTGGGCTCACTGGGCTGGGCTCGCTGGGCTGGGCACGCTGGGCTGGGCTTGCTGGGCTGGGCACGCTGGGCTGGGCTCGCTGGGCTGGGCACGCTGGGCTGGGCACACTAGGCACCCTGATCAGACACCTGTTGCTGTATGTTAGCCTGGAATATTCTTCCATTCTAAAGTCAGGCTTACTGCTTGGGAGGGAGCTCAGTAGAAAGTGCTGGCCTAGCATGCGCAGGTTCAATCCTCAGTGTGGAAAATAAAATAAAGTAGGTAAGGTTTATATAGTAATATTCACCCTTTCATTGTTCAACTAAGCACTTCCACAGATGTATAAAACCATTGCAGTCAGGGTATGAACGTCACATTGTGATGTGACTGTTCTATCCCCTTTTGTTTTTATGGTAATATATATGAAATAAAGATAAAAATTTCAAATAGGTAAGTAATGACAGGAGGGGTTTATTAAGTTATACTGCAGACATTAGGGATGATCTGTTAGTGGTCACTGCTGTCCATCCACGCCAAGCACTTTGAGAACTGGTTTGTGCGCTGAGCTGCGCTTAGCATCAGCAGCTGGCGGCTAGTGTTGTCTTTGCTGTGATGCAGATCGTGAAGGACGAGCTCCTGGAGAAGCACTATAAGCACGGAAGCAAGTTTCTCACCTCCTTTCCCGATGGGACAACACAGATATTGTATCCTTTCTTCCCATGCATTATTGTTAGCTTTGCTTCCCAAAAGGAAGAACAGTGGGGCTGATGGCATAGGCTTGTAGCCCTGGCTACTGGGGAGGCTGGGGTGGGGGGGCGGTTTGCAGAGATGGGAGAGGCTGAGGTGGTGGGGGGGATGAAGCAGGAAGATAGCAAGTCCATGGTCTGCCTGGGCAACTTAGAGTGAGCCTTTCCTAAGATCAAAAAACCAAGAAGGAGCTGAGGAGGATGTCTCTGGCCTCCGTGTGTCCGTCCAACAGGAAAGGGAGGGAGGGAGGGAGGGAGGGAGGAAAAGACAGGACAGAGAAGAAAGAGAGAGGGGGAAGTGGGCGCAAGATACATAAACATACCAGCTCCTGGAACTCCGCCACCAGAGAAAAGCTGGCGACACGCCCCGCCCTCACACCGCCTTCCTAGTCAGTAAGCTTGCGTGCGTGGGTCTTCAAGATCAACTCAAGCATTTGTTTCATTTTGCAACTGGTTCTTTTATGCAACGTCGAGAGCACATGCTGAGCAACAGACTTTGAGATACAGCACCTTTTGCACCACAGTGTTGAGTCCTTTGCGCCCACGCCGGCCGTCGGGACCGCTCTGCCTTAATGGCTACACACAACTCACTTCCTTGAATTAAATGTCTAAGAAATCTGGTCCAGCTCTGATATAGTTTGCCTCCCAAAACTACAGGCCAGTTTAGACATCCATGAACCGGAAGTCATGGCCACCTCGTCACAGGCCACTCAGAGAGCCAGGCCATGGAGTTCTGACATAAAACCACCAGTGACTCTGGAAAAGGACAGGAAAACAAAAATCCAAAAAGACTTTCTCATGACCTGAGTGCTTCTTGTGAGACACAGAGTCATTTTCAGCCAGTGTCCCGAATGTTTACAGTGATAAACCAGAAGAGTCATGTTCATGGTCACA
This sequence comes from Cricetomys ansorgei, assembly GCA_026225945.1. Lineage (NCBI taxonomy): Eukaryota > Metazoa > Chordata > Mammalia > Rodentia > Nesomyidae > Cricetomys > Cricetomys ansorgei. The sequence continues at coordinate 1,333,070 of JAMJFZ010004240.1, read as the reverse complement.
AATGACAAAGCTTTATATCATGTGAGAAAGAACAGAGGCTTTGTGTCCATTAATAACTTACCCAGCTTTTACTACTAATTATTTCATGTTGTGACTTTAATTCTTAACTCTCTTAAAGGCTGTGGCTGATTTTTCAAAATGATTTGAAATCAGTCTTGAATTACCTTTATCTCTGAACAGCCTTTGCATACAGACCCAGGTAATGCAGAGATGTGTTCCGTGGGCTTTCTTTTTAATGCTGGTATGAATGGGATGGTTTTCTAAGTTTCATTTTCAAAGTGTGCTCTGGTAACATAAAGAAATCAGCTGATTTTGCATCTGGTCTTGCAACCTACACTTAAGAGTCCTGCTGAACTCACTTCTTTGTTCTAGAGTTTCGCCCTATGGTATTCCCAGGGCTTTCTATATATACAGATTCCAGATATGTCTTTTAGCTCTCCTTCCAATATAGATATTTTCCTTTCTTAAACTTCCATGGGTAGCAAGATGGTGGGTAAAGGTACCACCCATCTTTCCACCAAGCCTGAGTCCAGTCCCCAGGCCCCGAGTGGTGGAACGAACCGGTCCCGCAAGATGTCTTCCTACCTCTGTATACACTCTGAGGCATGTGCGTGCACACACACACAAATATTGTGGTGAGGGTATTGGTCATTAGACATAGTGGGGTGGACATGTTTGTTTAGGTTCTCATCTTGACAGGACAGGGTACTACTCAGTAGGATGTCAGCTCACAGCTTCTGTGAGTACCTTATCAGGCTGAAGATACGCCAGTCTGTTTGAAGTCTAGTCTTTTGATCATGAAGAGGGAAAGGTTTTTCAAATGTGTGCACCTATTGAGATGATCGTGCATTTCTTGCTTTTTATCCTATTAATGTGGTTATTATATTAGTTGACTTTCAGATGTAGAAGTAACCTTACATTCTTGGGATACATTTAATTTTATCAAGATGCATAATCCTCTTCCATATTTCTAAATTCTATTTGTTACTATTTTGTTGGAAATTTTTATATTTTATAAATATATTTTGATCCATATAAAAGCATACAATTATCTTGTATTAAAAGTAATAGACCTTTTCAGAATGCTTCATAATTTCAAAGAGCTCCTCTTAAGTTAACTTTATTCCATGCATAGTCCAGGATCACTAGAAATGCTCATAGGACCTTATCTGATCTCAGCTATCCATCTGGAAATCTAGCCATTATCCAAGTGCCCAACAGGATAAATGGCTTCACTTGCATTGTCCAAGAAGACACGGCCGCCTGCCCCGCCATCCTGGCCGTGCTCGACTCCTCCGGCAGAAGCTCCTGCTATCATCCCAATGGGAATGTCTGGTAGGCTTCTCAGGTTCTTTTGTTTTTAATGATTTTTTCAGTGTTCTTGTTTAATTGTATTCTTTCCTCTTCAGTAATAAGAATGGTTTTAGAAAGGCTTATTTAAGTTAGTGGTCTTTAGATAGTAATATAACTCAGACACAGTTCACTGTGTTGCTCACTGCTTGAGATATTTTCCTAACCAGTGAGCTTCCTAAAGCCATGTCAGACAATAACATACAAATGAAATCTCTGGAGCCCACAAAGCTGGTAAAGTCATTTTCCATGCAGACCTGCCAACCTGAACTCAATCTGTGGAATCCACAGAAAGGCAGAAGAGAACCGACTGCCCAAAGTCATTCTGCGACCTCCACGTGCATGCTGCGGCTCACAGGCAACCCCCCGATGCGCCCCATGCGCCCCATGCACGCACACAATAATGGTAGAGGAACTTTACGTCTCCTCAGAAGGAGCCTGACTCCCTTTAAATTTCCCAATACTCTATGACTGCATATTATTTCATTTACTCTGAAAGAAAAATTTGGGTTCCAACTTCAAATACAATTAAAGCCTTTCAGAAAGGCACATACTATTTTTTAAGACACAGCTTCACTCTGTAGCCCTGGCCAGACTGAATTCCCTCTACAGAGAAGACTGGCCTCAAATTTACGATCCTCAGCTTCTCAAGTGCTAGATTACAGGTGTAAACCACCATGATTGGCTCTTCAAATTATCTGTAGGCATAATCTCCTTGGGAAATTCTGCCAAGAACTGGCAAAGTTTGGACTCTGCCAGTGCTGACAGAATTGGGACACAGTGAAATCCTGGCATTTCTAGCCTACAGTAGCAGTCACTCCACTAACGATGCGCGTAACGGGACATATCTACTCGCTCTTCAGGATCGATAGTAAGTCAGTGTTGCACTGGTGGAGTACTATAATGATTGTTAGCTATACTGATTCAACCAGCTGTGGAGACCAGTTGATTTCGGGAATCCCCGAGCCCATGAGCTGAACTCCTGGGTATTCTGAGTTGTCCTCAATACTCCCAAAGGCCTTCTCTCTGCCTCTGCAGCAGGTCTGTTTTCTCTGTGGACTGACTTCTTTAGACATGTCCTTAGTCTTTACCCTTCCACAGCTAAATCTGTGATACAGCTTCCAGGAATAACTGAAGAACTGATTCAGATCAGTTCAGTCAAACGTTATTGTCACTTGCAATTCAGAGTAAAATCACCCCTTTCCAGATGCAGGAAGCGGTCCTCTTGGCTTTTCATTGCTTTTGCTATCAGGTTAGCATCAGTTCGTGCTGGAGAAACAAGGTAGCAGTCATCTTACTCACGGGGCCCTGGTGAGCAATTCACACAGTTAAAAAGGAAATTCACTGCCAAAGCAAGCCAACCTTCTGAGACTACACAAGTCTGGTAGGAATGGTTACAGCTGCTGAAGAAGGAAGGGACTGTGAGAGTGAGCTTGCCCAGATGTCACAGTTATTAGCGCCACCAAACCTGAGAACAAGCACAGCCATTTCAGCGTAGCAAACGTGGGACACTGGCATTGCCACGCGGTTGAGAGGCCCACATGATTTACGTCGCATCTTTGCTCTGCTGTAGAACTTTTCTCCATTGCAGTGAGCTCAGAAGTACACCTGAGCCTTTAGTCCCAGCACTCGGGAGGCAGAGGCAGGCTGATCTCTGTGAGTTCGAGGCCAGCCTGGTCTACTGAGCGAGTTCCAGGACAGCCAGGGTTACAACAGAGAAACCCTGTCTTGGGAAAAAGAGAAGGGGAGGGGGCAGGAGGAGAAGGAGAAGGAGAAAAGGAGAAGGAGAAGAATGAGAATGAGAACAAGAACAAGAAGAGAAGAAGAGGTGGAGGAGGAGAACACCCGAACCCCTGCTTTCTGCTCCCAGCCCCCAAAAGCCTCGTCCTCAAATGGCTGGTGATGCATCCCAGTGGGAGAGCTCATGCATAGCATGCCCAAGGCCCTGGGTCAATCACCAGCCCCTCCCACCGCAGAAAAGGAAAGACAGAAGGACAGTGCTAGGATCTTAGCTGTCTCAGCTCTCTTGAGCAAGGGCTAATCTGGGCATTCCCGGGATTTATATCCACTGTCCTGCATTTTGGCCTGATGAGAATCTAACCATTGGTCCCTCTCTGTCAGGAACAGGGTCCCCTTTTCCTGCATCTTTACTTTCCCAGACGAAACCTCCAGGGCTTCCTCTTCCTCTTTTGGACCCACTTTGGTTTACCAGCATGCTTCAGCTTGAACCCAATACTTCAAATACTGTAAAGTGAGTGGTGTTACTCTGAAAGTTACCTACCTCCTACTTACCTACCTACTCATGTGCCTTGGTTAGGGCGCGGCAGAGACAATTCCGCCTTAAACAGTGCTGGCTTTTAAATAGTGGGGCGTTTCTTCCCCCTGGATTTTGAACCAAGCTCCTCACTCTGGCAGTCCTCCGCCACAGCCCCCTGAATGTTTCGATTGCAGATGTGAGCCGCTATACCCAGCTCTTTATTGATCATTCCTACCTCCTTCCAGGGTATACATCAACATCTTGGGAGGCCAATACTCAGACCAAGCAGGCAATAGAATACGAACTTGGAACTGGTCAAGTTCCATGCCTTGCTCGTCCTTTGTTTCATTTAAACCCGTCTTTCTGGCTTTGAACCATTACATTGGAATTCGCATCCTAGAACAAGACAAGGTCTCCATTAATTTCCTAGCAATGGGCCAACAGGCAAGAATCAGTGTTGGAACCAAAGTAATGGTAAGTGCATTAAAAAAATAGTTTAAATCAGGTTTGAAAACTAAAATGATTTTGTTAATGCTATTACTGAACAAATACATTTATGTATGATCTGTCCACTGAGGACTTTTGGAATTCACAATGAAGGTTTCCTGTGTCATTAAAGCAACTTTACATTTTCTTCTCTCTTAAAATTCCTTTCAGTTCAGACTTAAGTCCAGAAAGCACCTCCTGGCTGTTTATTATGCCACTGAGTTCAGCTGTCTTGGGTTTGTGTTGTAAGGTTTCTTTTTCCTCCCAGCTATGGCAGAAAGCCCTAGGTTGGGCCAAAAAACCTGTTAATCATGTTAAGATTAATGTTAAAAATCATGTTAAGAGGAAATACAAGCTCCGACTCCTTGGAGACACCGCCAGACTGCTTAGGCCTTCACCCAATCATCATCGACCACATTCTGAGCTTCCCTGGACTTGCCCTGCCCTGCACTGGCTGAGCTAGGCTGCCTCTCTTGCCTTCATGGCTGCTGTTCCCTCCGACCACGCGCTCCTGAAGGGCCAAACAGGCCCTTACCATTTCCTGTATCCTAGTGCGTGGCCCTGGCTTAGTTACAGCACGTGCTCCATGACGGCCACAATGCAGTGGTGAGAACGCAGACATCAAGTTACAGTTTGTAGTTTCAACATTCAGCTCTGCATCTTGGCTCTGTGAGTGAACTTTAGCTTAAGTTTCTCACCTATAAAATAAAGCATTGACTCGCCAGTTGCTGTGAGGACTCTGGGAATATATAAAACAGTAAGCATGGTGCTTGACACCGACTGTGACCTTAGCAAATAAAGCTGCCACACAGATATTCACAGAAGTTGGCGCATTAGTCTGCTCTTAAAGGAGATTGCTCCAAACTTCCCATGTGCCCTCAACTCTTAAAATTCATGAATTTCATACGGAAATGTGACCTCAATATCTAACATAGGCAGAATCTCTCCGGACCATCAAACAAGAGGGAGACCTCAGTCTCAACCTGAGGTCTGTTCAGCACGATTCTAGGCCTTCTTAGTCCATCGGGCCATCTACCTGGCTTCAGCTCTTAACAGACTTCTTTCTTGGTGAAAAAGGTACAATATGGTCAACTTATTCCAATGTACACAGTGATTTGTAGCCTCCTCTTTGTACATTATATTCATGGTAAGTACATTCCTCTCTAAAACATAAAAATGTCCTTCTCTCCCCTGTCCCTCACCCCATGAATTTTAATATAGAAAAGACATTTTGATGTGAATACTTTTCCCGTTGTTTTTATAGTTACCTTTTCTTTGGAGGGGGAAGTGGGAACTCAAAGCTGTGTTCTGTGTTCCCATCCCTCATGGGTGAGGGAACTGTCTGCTGCTCTTTACCCTGCCCCACTAAGGCAGAGTGTCCTCCTGGGTGGCTCAGAAGCTGCAGGCTGTCCTCACAGGGTCCTTCTGTAGCTGCTAGGAGACATCACCTTTGAATCATCAGACTGTGAAGAAGGGGGGAGGGCAAGAGGCAGGCAAAGGTGTGATCTGGGATGGACTCCCGGAGGTCAAGACACTGGAGAGAACAGGAGTGCCAGTCACTCCCTGCACCTTCTCTGGAAGGTGCCCTCAGTGCTTTTCCCTTGGGCCTTCAGCATCCCTCACCCCCCCCCAACACATACACACCATACACTGTCCGGGGAAGAGGGCTTCACGCACCCTTGAGTCGATGCCGGTTACATTTCCCGAATAAAGCGTGAGCTTTGTAAGTGTCTGAAGTCCATTTGCGCTCTCAAGTCTCCACAGCGCCACAATCTTTCTCGATCAGAGTAAAATGGTCCCGCTGCCCCAACTCCAGACGACTGGTGCGTAGGTCTTCCTGCTTCGCTCCTGGACACTCACCTTGTCCCCTCTCTTTCTTTGCTGACAAGCTCCACAAACCAGAGGAGCTCCCAGGCCTACGGTTCCTGAGTGGAGATGACCTTTTGCTGTTGGCCAGCTTAATAAAGATCCGGCGGTTATTCCATAAGTTGGAAAGATGCATTAATTTCCCCTCTAGTCAGGCCTGTGAAAAATTACAGCAACCTTCCTACCTTTCTTCACTGTCTCTAAAGCTGCTTGCCCTCTGTAATAATTCTGGAATAAAACAAAGCGAGATGGAATTAATTACAAACCTAATAAATGAAGAGGCTTAAACAAGTGTCGCGGGCTCTCCTTTGTTCAGGGTCTCTTGAGAGACGTAAGGTTTCAAAGACTGGACCAGGAAATATCAAGAATACTTTATTGTATACATTTAGAAAACACCGTGAGCCACTGCTGGTTTATGTCCTCAGTAGGAAATTTAACTCACTTCTTCAACACCAGAAGATAAACATGGCATAGAGAGCCATATGTTGGTGGGTCCCTATCCCGGTAGGGAGAGCGTGGGGAAGTCCCTGAAAGGGAACTTCAGAAAAGTTATAGCTCTCAGGAAGCCAGGGTCCCCAGCCACAGCACCCGTGAAGGGACGGACAGGAAATCTGGAGCTGCCGCAGCATGAATCTGCAGTAGAACTACCAACACTCAGAATGTCCACCTCCCACCAGAGAATTATGGCTCCTCCTCCCCCACACACACCTGGCCAACACCAGGCTAGAGAATCTCACATGAACCAGTTGGCTAAGCTGCATTAAAAAAAAATGTATTTCTCATTTGCTTTTGTGAGGGAGGTGGGACGATACTGAGTCCTTAGGGATAACAGCGCAGTCCTCTCTGCTCCATTTCGGTGATGAACAGAAGGCAGGTCAGTGAGGACCCTTTCTCAGTTACTGTTCTATTCCTGCAAAGACACGGCATTTAATTGAGGGTTTACAGTGGGGATCACAGCAGCAGGCAGGCAGGATGGTGCTAGAGCAGTAGCTGAAAGTGGACTTCTGATCTGCAAGGTTCAGGCAGAGAAAGAGCGGGAGACTGAGCCTGGTGTGAGCTTTCGAAACCTCAAAGCCCACCCTCCCATGACACCTTTCCCAATAAGGCCACACCTCCTAATCCTTCCTGGACAGTCCACCAACAGGCAGCCAAATCTTCAAATACACGAACCTATAGGGGCTGTTCTCATTCAGACCACCACAGACCTTAAAGATACGCAAGGGACACCTGGGCCCCGCAGCTGCTGAACGCCTGGAACTTCTCAGCCCTTCAGGAGAGGGAGAGATGCAGTTTCAGATATGTTCATAATTACCAAATTTGGTGCTCTGTAGGAAAATGGGAGTTAGGTCTACCCTTCTCCCACACCATTAATAACTACAAAATCAGGATGTCTTTCTAATAGAACTCAGTGGAATCTGAATGTTTTGTACAGCTGATCACCAGCTAAGAGTACAGTTCCAGTTCTGGGACTGGGAGGGGTGCTCTGGAACCTTTTGAACATGGGACCTGGCTGATAGAGCTGCACAGGTGAGGCCTGAGGGTTCTGGGGGGCCCTCCCCATCTCTCTGCCTCCTAGTTGATGCCAGAAAGTAAGCCCCAGCTAAAAGCTGCCACTGCTGTTTCCCCACCATGATGGACTGGATCTCTGAAAGTATGAGCATGAACAAATCCGTCTTCCAGTAACTCAAAGGTCATACTTTAATTACAGCCAAAAAGGAGTTAACTCCAAAGCAGAAGCACGGTCTCTCCCAGCTGAGGTATAGGCTACAGTGTCCTGGTTCTTGCTTTCAATCCACTAATCCTGCCCCTACACCCAAATATCTGTCATTGGCTTGTTTTCTGGGCTGAGATTTTGTCTTGAGATTTGTCCTGAGATTTCTGCCTTGCTAATTCCCTTTTCTTTGTGGAAAAGTGGCCCCTAAAGTCACATCTCTTTTTTTCTGGAAAAAAAAATTGTTTTAATTATATGATTTTAACTATACAATCTCCACTGTTGTTTTTATTTTATGGTTATTTTTTGAGGTTATAATATAATTACAACATTTCCGCCTTCCCTTCCCTTCCCTTCCCTTCCCTTCCTCCAAACTCTCCCACTCTCCTTCAAATTCATGGCCTCTTCTTTCATTAAGTGTTATTGTATGCATATATATGCAACAACTATGAATATATATGCTAATATAATATATAAAATAACTCTCTCTCTCTCTCTCTCTATATATATATATATATATATATATATATATATATTCCTAAATATAACCTGTTCTGTTCATATAAAATTACTTGTATGCATGTATGTTTTCAAAGCTGACCATTTGGACTGGACAATATTTTGCATAAAACCTGTAAGCATTACAGCTCTGAAGGGAAAGGTATCCTGGCAGTTCAGAGCCAAAGAATACCATAAAGTCATACCACACAACAAACCTCACACGAGATATTTATTGAGGAAAATGTATGGGAGGGCTCTGCTTGTGTGAGAAGCAGCAAAGAACTGAGATGGAAGGTGGCCTGAGATTGAATTTTTGTGGCCTGATCTTTGGGCAAGCTCGGGTTGGTGGGATTTTGTGCCCTGATCTTGGGCTTTTTTCTGTAGGGTAGGGCCTGGCTGTTAGAGATACTGAGGAGTGGGGCCTGGCCACTAGAGCTCTTCCAACACCATATACAATATGCAAGATTTTCAAAAACAATACAATGTCTTAAAAAGGAAACATATATGCCAAGCTGTCAGGCTACTATGGAGCTTTATCTCTAAAATACCTCCAGAGGGGCTGGAGAGATGGTTCATCAGTTAAAATGCAGATTGCTCTTGCAGAGGACTCGGTTCAGTTCCCAGCAACCACCTGTGACTTCATTTCGAGGAGATCCAACACCCTCTGGCATGAGTGGGCACTTTCACACAGTGGCACACATAAACTCACACACACACACACACAGATTTAATTACTATGCAATGGGAGAGACAAGGCCACAGCTAGATATCATATGCTACTAAAGAAAACCCCCAGTACCAAGTATGTGTTACATCCCTGTAAGTCATTGGCCAAGGGGTCCCACAGTCCCAAACATTATGGGTTATTGCCAAAGCTACTGGTTACTTCCACAGCCTGGCAGTGAGATCCTACTGTGAAGACACCACGTATTTATGTCATAGAGCATGAAGAATGCAAGCTAGGACTCAACTGAAAGCTTCACCCCTACTGAGCAGTGTTCATACTGCTGGGAAGTTTGTATTACTATACCCACAGATCAGTGCATCAGCCAGTCTTCATCAAAGAAGCTGCTTCTTGCATAAGGTGCTAATTAACACAGAGACCCACAACCGGACATACAGACAGTGAAAGACTTCGGGGTGCTCAGTCCTAAATGGAATGCTATTATAATACCCTTCCCCGCAAGGTTCAGGAACCTGCAGAAGAGGAGACAGAAAGACTGTAAGAGCCAGAGGTGGCAGATGACTTCTAGGAAGCATGTTTTCAGCCACAGCAGGGTTGATGCACATAAGAAGAACTTACAGAGACTGTGAGAGCATGCACAGCCCTGCACAGTCTCGTCATACAAAATCCCAGCACCAAGAAGGGGAAGTGGGCACAAGGTTCCAGTCCTAACCAGGAAACTACTTGTAGCTGCTGAGTGCTGAGAGGGGGAAACCAGCGTGTGACACTGAGCATGACACCAGAACAGCACCGCGCTAGGAGCCGCACCGCGCTCGGAGCCGCACCGCGCACCAGAACAGCACCGCGCACCAGAACAGCACCGCGCTCCAGAACAGCACCGCGCTCGGAGCCGCACCGCGCTCCAGAACAGCACCGCGCACCAGAACAGCACCGCGCTCCAGAACAGCACCGCGCTCCAGAACAGCACCGCGCTCCAGAACAGCACCGCGCTCCAGAACAGCACCGCGCTCCAGAACAGCACCGCGCGCTCCAGACCGCGCTCCAGAACAGCACTCGCGCTCCAGAACAGCACCGCGCTCCAGCCGCACCGCGCTCCAGAACAGCACCGCGCTCCAGAACAGCACCGCGCTCCAGAACAGCACCGCGCTCCGGAGCCGCACCGCGCTCCGGAGCCGCACCGCGCTCGCGCTCCAGAACAGCACCGCGCTCCAGAACAGCACCGCGCTCCAGAACAGCACCGCGCTCCGGAGCCGCTGGCCAACACAAATCTGACTCCGTGCCTTCTTGTGCCTTTTGGCTTTGTTCTATTCCTTGTTGCCTTTCTGACAAGTTTGTTTGTGTTTGGCTTTTGTTTTGTAATAAGAGACAGAAGAACATGAAATTGGGTAGGTAGTGGAGGGAGGTCCTGGAATGAGGTGGGGGAGGGAAAAATATGATCAAATTTATTGGAGGAAAAATTCAGAAACTAAATTTTAAAAAAATGTGCTCCTCGGGTACAACCCTGGAGGGCTGTGTCCCTGGCGTACCCACAGTGAGTCACCGACAGTGAAGGAACGCATGCGTCTGCTACGCGTTCACTCTGTCCTTCTGAAGACCACTCATGACACTGCACGTGGGAGCTGATGCCTGGAGAAGGCTTTGCTCCGAGGGCATCTGGTCCCTCATATGATGACCATGGAACAAGTCTATCCTCAGGGGGTGAAAACTTTAGCTGAACGTCACAGCACTGCTAACCCCGTAAGTGTGGTGCATCTCATGCCCTGACCAGTGTGAAGTTACTCTTGGTTCCAAAGCAGGGAGCAGTACACACAGACACCTACATAAGCACACTGGGAAGGGATTTTTCTCTCCATCCTCGTAGGTGCTGGTGGTGCTAGGACCTGCAGAATTTGGAGAATTGAAGAGGGAATAGTACTGAAATTTCACTGAGAAAGTATGGAAGTTCTTGACGCTTCTTTCCACAACTTTCTGGGAATGTGAATTCTCAGGGAGCTCCACTTTAGCCAGATGAGGAAACTTAGGTAAGACTGTCCTTCATCTGTTGAGTAATGCATTTTCCAGTCTAAAATATGCTGTTTTTGTAATAAACTGCTAATTCCCTCAACACTCTCACACAACCCTCTAAAAACACCATGGCTCTCTGTCTCACCACTCCTATGTTACCTTGTAGGGGATTGACAATTTTGAGTTTTACATTTTTGTTTTGTTGTTTTGGTTTGAGGTTTGCTTGTTCGTGTTTTGAGACAGGGTCTTCCTATGTAGCCCTGGCTATCCTAGAACTCACTAGGTAGACCAGGCTAGTCCCAAACTCAGAGATCCACCTGCCTCTGCCTCCTAAGTGCTGGGATTAAGAGTGTCCACCACCATCCTAGATAATTCTGGGTCTTATATTAAAGTATTTCATGCATTTCAAGCTAATTTTTACCAACAGTATAAGATAAAGGCCCAATTTCATTCTTTACATTTTCCAGTATCAGTTAATTGAGGAGGCTACTTTCCCTATTGTTTATCCTTGGTGTTTATCGAATGGTCACTAAACATATGCACATAAACAGTGTTAATTTCTGGGTTCTCGATTCTGTTCCATTGGCCTATATCTATTTTATACTAGTACCATACTGCTTTGATTATAATAGCAAAGCTTAAAAGATTTTTCTCTTAAGTACAGGAGCAAGACAGAGTCTCCCATGCTTTCTACTTCTAATCAACAAAGTACGGGATGCCCTGTCCAAAGCAGTAAGACAATGGGGCAGAAAGACACAGAAGAAGACCTGGTTTATGAATGGTATGTTCTTGTAAATAGAAGACTCTATTCCATCCAAAAGCTGTTAGAACCAATCCAGTGAAGTTGAAGGTTACAAAACCAGCATTCAAAAACCTGCTCAACATTTCTATACATTGACAACAAACTATTTGAAATATAAGTTAATCTCACATAGAGTTCATCGAAAGCCATAAAATTGGATACATGTTAGCTGTGCACTTGTCTTTATGGTCATTCTGCTTATACCAATTTATCTAAAAGTATTTACTATGAAAGGGTGCTGAATATGCAATACTGTTGTATTTCACTGCTGTAACTTTTATAGATTTTATGTATTCAATTTCTTTCATTGCTGAACTTTTGTGTTTTTGAGATATCTGATTACATGTATACAGTTGTTCTCAAAATCTCTGCCAATGACATCATCAATGTCATTTCTGGGTTGTTTTTTCCTGTTTTTCGTTTTTGTTTTTTTGTGTGTGTGCTGGTTATAATCCACATTTCCTATGTGGCCATTTGTTATTTTTGTTGTTTATTTGTTTGTCTGATGTTTGTTAATTTTTTACTGGATTGTCATTACAAATTTCATGTTAAAGAGTGCTGAATTTTGTTTTCTTCAAAGGCAGTTTGTTTTAGGTTGTTTTGACCCTTTCAAACTAGAAAGAGAGAAGGAAAAAGGAGGAAAAGAGGGGTGGAAGGGAGCGCATAACAAGATATGCAGCAGTCCCATGGATCCTGAGGAAACAGGAACTCCCTTAAAAACTGTGATCCTCTTGTCTGTATGCCTCTTCCAGTCTGGGGGCTACCCACTGCCCGTTTCAAGCCTCAGAGTCAGGTAAAGGTAACCTCAGCACCAGGGAGACTGACACACGGATGACCCAAAGCTCAAAGCTACCCTGTGCAACAGAGAAACAGCTCATCCAACAAAGACAAAGCAAATGGGTCTGTTTGTCAGTCTATTATCACTGGCAGTCTCTCCCACTGCAACGTTTATCATCTTCGATTCTGCCTTTTCTCTCATTGCTGGGTGAAAGTGGCTTTAGGCACACAGAGGCGGAGGACCCTCTGCCACAGTCCTGCTGACACTGTACACTAGATAATTCGGTGTTAATAAGCTCTGCTGGGCTTTGTTCAGCAACATGTCTGTTCTCTGTTCTAGAAGCCAGCAGCAATGCACCCTTTCATTCCAGCTGTGACTGTGAAAAATGTCTGGTCACTGCCAACGTCTCTGGAAAGTCACCCCTCTATCGGGAAACTGCCTTAACCAAACTATTATTCACCAAACTCATAAAACTATGAATTTAGTCTTCCTCATTTTTTTGGCATTGTAGCTTGTATAACATTTTGTATTTCATATTCTTGTTTTCCTTAGTATCTCCCTGCTCGCATTTTCTAGATACAAAGTTCTGAAAAGCATTGTCTTCATCCTAGAATAATTCTTAAGCATGGAACTGCACTGCAGGTTACACAGAAAGCTTGTGTAAAGTAAAAGAAATGACTCCCCAGTGTGGATTTCCTTATTTCTTAAGATGGGGTACACACAGACACACACACATGTGCACGTGCACACACTCGCTCAAGAGCAAGCTGCAGCGGGGCGAATTGTACAGTCTCAGGACAATGCATTTCTCACAGAATTGTAAAGCGAGATATCAGAAACATTATACCTTCCAAGGGGCCACATCAGGCTACGGTGCCAGGCAGGCCAGTGCTGCAGCCGAGGAACTGAGAAAACCTGTGGTTTTTCTGAGCCCACCTCACATGGGAGGATACAACTGGAAAACCTCACCTGGAATACATCACAGGTTGTCTCTAAATGAGCTTGCAATGTTCATCATATAAACAATGAAGAGATCTGGAAAAAAGTGCACTTGTTAATCTACTTTGTGGGGAAAGGTCTTCCCAGATGAGACAAGAAGTCAACATGTACCCTAAATTTAGTCATGCTGGTTTCCTAAATCATGTAAATTTGCCTTCTCATCCTGTGGCATCTCCTACAACCATCCACAATACCTTGTGTATACTCAACATTAGTTGTTTTTTTTTTTTTTTTAAATTCCATCCTTAAACTGATATAGTTTATGCCTGTAATCCCTAAACTCAGGAGGTTGAGGCAAAAATTTGAGGTTACCCTGGGCTACATAGAGACCCTGTCCCAACCTATATTTTACCCTGCAAATGCTAGCATGCTTAAGTAAATGTGAAGTGAAAACAAAGTTGTTTGTGTGTTTGTTCTGTTTAGAGTCTAGCTATGGCCTTAAACTTGTGACATTTCTGCCTCTAACATTAGTCTAGTCCCAAACCTAGCCCTAACCACAACCTTCTACCTAATCTTGGTCCTAATACTAGCCATAGCACTTACCTTAATGCTAGACCTAGCTCCATCCCTAAGCAAGGCCATAGCCCTAATCTGCACTCTAGCCTTAACTGCAACCCTGACCTCAGCCCTAGCTCTAGCCAAAACTCTATCCCTAACTAGTAAGTGTTATGGCTCTAGTTATTATTGGGTAGGATTAGGTCTAGTGTCTGTTTAAGGCTTGCCTAAGGCCTAGGGTTAGTTTTGGGGTAGTGGTGGTTTGATAGAGAACAGCCCCATAGGCTGTTTGAATACTCGGTCCCCAGTTAGTGGAGCTGTTTGAGAAGGATTAGGAGGTGTGGCCTTGTTTGAGATGGTGTGAACTTGTGGGAGGTAGTGTCAAGAGCCCATGCTAGGCCCAGTATTTCCTGCTGATGGCTGCCTGCGGATAAGGATTTAGCTCTCAGCTGCTTCTCCAACACCAGGCCCGCCTGCCTGCTGCCAAGTTCCTCATCTGAAGCTGTAAGCAAGCCCCCAATTAATCGGTCATGGTGTCTCTTCAGGGTACTAGAACAGTAACTAAGATAAGGGTTATTATCATTAAGGTATGGATATAGGCTTGTAGTTATGGTAGGATTAGTTCTAGGCTAGTAACGATTAGGCATAGGGCTAGGACTTCAGGTTACAGTAGGTTTGGAGCTAAAATACTGATGGGTTTAAGGTTAAGAATATGGTTAAGATTGGGACTAATGGCCTAGGCCAGGGTTAGATCAGATAGTTGGGGTTAGTCATAGACTAGGGAAAGGGTTAGGGTTATGTTTTAGGGCTGGGGCTGGGTCTAAGTGTAGGTATAGGGTTAGAGTTCCGGTAGGGACTAATGTTAGGGTTAGGATCAGGGTTTGAACCTGAATTAGGTTAGGGTTGTGGTAAAGACCAGCACGCACATTAGGATGAGGGTTAGAATTAAATTAGGCTTAGGGCTAGGCTACAGCCAAATGTAGGGATTAGGATTGTGCAGGATAGACTTGTCTATGTTTAAGATTACAATTGGGGTTGTGGCTGGGATAAGGTTAGTGCTAGGCTTGGCATAGGTTTGAGTTAGGACTGGGTTTATTGTTTAAGTCAGAGCAGGTTAGGAATATGGCTAAGGCCTGCATACATTGGAGCTGAGCCACGGGTTAGGGTGTTATGTCAGGCTGGTGCTAAGCCTAGTGTTAACATTAGAATGGGAGCAGAAGTACACTGGTGGTGTTAGGTTTGGGGATACGGTTAGGGTTGATGTTATGGCCAGTGTTACAGGTTAGGTTAGGGTTGAATTTTATTCCTGGTGTTAAGACTCGAATTAGGTTTAGAACTAGGCCAAAGGTTAGGGCTCAATCTAGAACTACAGTTAGGGTCAGGGCTAGAGTTAGGATTATGGTCAGTCTAGCATTAAGGAGGGCTAAAGCCAGGTTAGAACCTGAGTTATGGCTAGGACCAAGAATAGTTCGGGTTACGAGTTTTATGTTAGAAAATTGGCCTTAGGTTAAAGTTGGGGCTAAGGCTAGGTGTGGGGGAGGGTGAGTTACGCCTCAGATGTCTGGTGTTAGGACTGTGGTGATGCTACTTATGTTAGCACTAGATCTTAAGGTTGGGGTTATGTAATGTTTACATATGTATCTTAATCTTTTTATTTTATGTGCATGTTTTCCAGCATGCATGTCAATGTACCACATCAAGTTATGATGTCTTTGGAGGCCAGAAGAGGGTCCGCTGGGAACCACCATGTGGGGTGCTGGGAAACAGTCCCGGGTCTTTGGCAAGAACAGTCAGAGTCTCCTCTCCCTAGCCTCTAATTTAATATCTTTAAAACAGACTCTTACCTCTAGTTTTTTCAGCAGCACTTTCTAATACTGTTTAAGCATTGAGAGGAAAGTAAAATTAGCACAAATTCCTACAAACAGAGTTGCTCTTAACAATTTAAGAATTAACGCTGAAGCTGCAATTGTTTTTTGCTCTCTTAGGAGTTGTTAGGACCCAGATTAGAGTCCAGCAGACAGCCCAAGGGAGTGTCAGTAGCAACCTGCCCTAGAGGCTCTTTCCTAGCACTCAGTGTTGACTCCAAGAACTGCATAACCCTCAGTGGGACCAAGCAAACAGCTCAGAGTTTTGAGCTGAGCCACTCATAACCAGAAAGCCACACCTTCTTAAGGAAATGTAATCTTGTCTGGGAATGTGCCTAGGTGGAGGCAGAGTCAGAAATAAGGCTAGGCTAGGCATAGTGGGACATCTCTATGAGTTCAAAGCCTGCTACAGGGTACAAAGCGAAGAACTGTGGAAGGAAGGAAGGAAGGGAGGGAGGGAGGAAGGGAGGGAGGAGGGAGGGAGGGAGGGAGGGAGGGAGGAGGGAGGAAAAAGACAGAAAGGAAAAGTAAAGGATAAAAGGGAGTAGCAGGCCAAAAATATAAGTGAGTGGCTACCCAGTATTAAAGAAATAAACACAGGAAATGTGGGCCATAAAGGACAGTTTGGTTGGTAGTGAGTGTGCCTGGCAAACACAAAACAAGGTTCATTGCCCCTCAGCCCCCACACCAAAACCCAGCAAAGATAACAAAGGTAGGAAACGATACACACAGGAGCCTCAGTTAAGTGCTCCTTGTCCACTCCTCTGCAGGCCCAAGGTTGGGGCCAGTGGAAAGGTCTGGGCCAGTACAATCCCAGCTGAGTCCCTGAGGCCAGTTGTACAACTTTTTAGTTACATGAAACACGAAACATCTTTTCCTTCTGGTGGGTATAAACTAGTTCAGATTAGGGTTTCCTAACCATTAAGAGTTCTATTATGGCTAATTACTAAAATAAAAGCAAATATGTGCATTTTTCTGCATTCAGAACTGTGAGAATTTAAAGATTTTTAATACGAAGATGAAGGTCAGCCATCACTACTTCCTGAATGTACTGAAGGCATGTTGCTGCCTACTCTGAGAAGACCTAGCAGTTCAAACAGGTTAAATAAATTATACTCAATGATCATTTCCTCTATATTAGATTAAAAGGAAACTCCAATTCTCCAAACTCCCAGAATCCAAATATTCAGATCAACCTAGACTGTAGGATAATTTCTGGCAGTTAGATAAAAACCAGCATTCCTCATTTGTGGAGGGATCCAGCCTTTTCCACAAACGGGCTCACGAAAACTCTACGCAGGAGTACCAGTGCAGGAAAATGAATGGCAAACGAACAGAGCAGTTCATTCTTCTATGGGACCCAAAGGAATAGCACACTCGGTCGCGCTTTAAAATGACATGTGGAGCGCGCTTTAGAAGTAAAACGCAGGAGTGTTTTTAATAGGGGAATTAACAGTGTACATATTAAGAAAAGAGAGGGGTAAGAGAGAGACAGACAATGCCTTGTCAGTGAAAAAACCACATCAAAAGGAGGAGGGAGAGACTGACAATGCACATTACCAGGGGAGAACCGAGCCAGAAAAAGAGAGAATTGCTCTGGCAAGAAGTATAAAAAGCCAAATGCTCAGGTCTCCAGAGGAACCAGTATGATATGCAGATGTAGTCACTCCTAGAAGTCATTCTCGCCCAGGGAGGAGGTGGGTATCCTTCCTCTTGCGACTTACAAACTTCAAGGTTATCTTGTTTACTATGAAAGAACATTTGACCCATATTTGACCCATAATTGGTTGAATGTTACTGTTAGCTGAATAATAATACAATACTATATATATATATACATATATATATATATATATATATATATATATATAATATAATACAATAATACAATTTTGAGTAAGATGGCTACATCCCGTCTCAGCCAACAATAGTTAGCTCAGGTATTACTAGGCCATGCAGGCATTATTATTATTGATGAAAGGCTTTTTGTTGCCATTACAGCAAAGAAGAGGGCAAAACGCTGGTGAGCTGAAATTCCCCAGCCAGGGAGCCTGGAACCTTGTCATGCAGACTTCATCCATGTTACCAGGGTAATGGGGCTCACAGCACTCATTCCTCAGAACTTGTGGCATCGGTCACCCTCTACAAAAGGGAATCATTTCCCTTACCTTTTGCAGAAGGGGCATATGGCTATCTGTGGAGCCTATCAGCATTATCAAATCACAAGTACCCTTACACATTTCAAAGTCCATGCAACCATCCTAGCCCTTCTCACCCTGCCCCCCAAGCTTCAGGCCTTCCTTCCCACGACTGCTTGTTCTCCTTGTAACCCTGCTATTCTCACCTGGATCCCTGCAACCCCTACCTCTGCTCTGTTCCTGCTTCTCTCTTTTCTGTTCTCTATCCCCTGCTAATCTCTGGTCTCTGGCAGATAGCCCTAAAGATACACTCTACTTCTTTCTCTCTGCTCCAGACTCTTCCAGATGCCTCTGGCTAGTCTTATAACTTCTCTTAAGAAACAAATTCTCTTGTGTCTTCTATTTATCCAAGTTACCACTTTTACCAAATTACTTTTTAAGTGCTTCTGGAAAAACAGGCAATTTCTCCAGTTCTTCTTCTTCTGGTCCGGATCATGAGGCTGGAGTGAAATACTTGCTCAGTGTAGCTCACACTGATTATCAAGCTTATTAAGAAGTGCAAATCACTGAGCTCCATTTCAGAGCAGGGGAATCAGAATCTCCAGAGATAAGCAGCCAGGTATCTGTCCTGGTAATGCTTAGGCAGAAACTGAAAATAAGGGCAGCACACTGCACTGGAACCAGGTTGCTTTTCACTCTGCTCACTCCTAACAGAGACAAAGAAATCTATCCTGCTAGTTCTGGTAAAGAATGCAAGGCTTCTGGTCTTCACACTACATCTGAAACCACTTTGTGTTTTTCTCTGAGATACAGTTTTAAAGATGGGCCTTGTTATTTATTCTGCAAATAAATATTTACTGATTTCCACTTTTCTGAAGGAGGTAGGGAGCTGGGGATTTCCCATAATTTCTGAGAAAGTTAAGTATTGGCTTAATTAAAACCAAAGTGATCTTTATTTTCTTAAGACTGTTTAGTTGACTTGCTCATCTAGACAAGAAAGGGAGTGTTTTCTCTTTAGATTTGGGGGTGTTACTATGTAAATTTCTCAGGAACACTGGAAGACGGGGGTAAAGATGGACAACGTATGCTATTCCCTTAGGCTCCAGCCCCGAATAAATCACAAAGCTGCTGAATGCTCAGCACTGGGCCTGCCAGGCTTAGGAAAGCAGCTTTAAGGTCTAACAGCGGTGAGACAGAGTCGGTCAGAAGTGGGAGACAAGATCTGGCTGCATAAGAAGCCGTGAGCTAGCGAACAGCACTGGCTGATGACTTTTCCAACAGATTCCCTAAGCACATTTCTACATAAAATCTACCAGTGGAGAATTAACCACACAAGGCAGGGTTCCTTTCAGTTGGCTTATTTATTTTCACAATGCCACAAAGAGTCCCAAATCTTTACAATTCTTTACCTGCTTCTCATTTTTTTTTAAAAAAAAAGAAAAGCCCTAGAATATCAAATCATGTTTAAAAAATTTCAACTGAATTATTTTAAGTTATGACAATGATAGAATGTGCCAATCAAAATTCCAAACTAATAACCTTTAAAGTAAGAAGGAAGCATCACTGGATCCCACCGCGTGTCCCAGCTGCTCGGGCTGCGCCACTGTCACTACTGCTAGTGCCACAAGCAACGCCACTCACCTTCTGAAAGCAGGCGTTCCTGTACATCTTACACTACGAGGTTTAAAGCCATGTTTTAGCAACTTTCTAACTAACCCAAAAACCTTCCACCACGGCAACTGTGTTGAAAACTCCAGTAAAATTAGCCGGCCCCTTGACAAGTCCAAGACCTTCTGATAATAGAATATAGATATTTTGTAATTATACAGCTATACCAATTTATAAGCAACTAATAAATTTTGAGTTGTTAGTAATATAATAAAAGTTATAAATAGCTTACTTTCTCCTTTTCCTTATATATTTTTATATTCATGCATCTCATTTATTTGTTTAGTAGACTATTACGTTCTGGATTTAAATGTCACTGAGCATAAAATAAAACAGATGAGTCTGGATGAAGCAGCCGAGTTTTACTGGATGTCAAAGCCAGTTAAAGCTTTTACCTGGAAGACAAACTAACCAACCTACGGCAAACATGGAGAAAGCTGGATTTCACCTTAAGTTCATCACAGGCTGACCCGTCACGTACACATGAACATTCACCCAAATTCTGAATGTCTATGCGCCATAAAGCTGTGTCACAAATGGAACTTCCATTACTTGAAGAAAGGCCCCTCCAATGTTAAACTTTACAAGATGTGGAGTCTGAAGTGGTAGGCAACCATATTAACAAGGTTTTAAGACCTACTAAAAAAAATACACACACACACAGACATAAATAATAACCTCTACGGAACTCCCGTTTAAACCACAATGTCTGTCACCAGAAGAACCTGGGAGCAGTGCTACACCCTGATCAAAGCTGACACTGCATCGGTGTTCTCAGTGAGCCCAGACTATCTCGTTGTCTGAAGAGCACAGCGGACTGCATGAGGCTGCCGCACTGGAGACGCTGCCTGCGTGACTCGCGGTGTTCCAGCAGCAAGCTGCTCTTGGAGCGCACCGCCTCCCCTCACAAATCCAGGGTTACGCTTGGCTCTTCCACTCACTTGCTCCGTCTGTTACCATGGCTGCTATGTAACTTCTACCCAACATTATGCTTCTACTTCTGCTAAATCACTCTTACTGTTTTATCAACTCTTTTTAGAACTCTGGAACAATATGGAAACATTAAACATATTTTTAAGTTTGTTCTTTCAAATACAACAAAATTTTGATATATGATGTTAAGATAATTCAATTACCAGACAAGCGTCTCCATTTACATAATACATACTTTGAATAAAGTTTCACTGAATTTTTATTTAGTGAGGTGAGTTTCAACTGTTCTAAAATAGTCAATTAGCTCATTACTTGTGTGTGAATCTAAAGTATGTCCTTTATGAGATTATCTGTAAGTCAAAAACAAAAAATTAGGCAGATGGTTATTAAACACAATGTTTACAGGTATGCTGAGCAGTAAACTTTTCCATTTAACTTACATTGCTCAGTTTTTATTAGTTTAGTATAAAGCCCATTAATCAGATCATTAAATTGGTCAAGGCAAGACATCTGAACTACACAACACACACACACACACACACACACACACACAGTAGAGTACTCTGCATATTGGATTTCCCCCATAATCCTGTTTAATTTACTGTTCACCATCTGCAATGTTTTGAAAACTATATATTAGGCATGACCAAATTAGAGCTATCAGATAAATGTTTATAAATTATTTGGGAACTTCGAGTATTTCCCCAAGAAAACTGATGTTAAACTTTTAAAGAGAGAGAGAGAGAGAGAGAGAGAGAGAGGGAGAGAAAGAAAGTTCATATAAAAACAACAGGTTTAACATACATCTTGGAAAAAAAACAACTCAAGTTGTAACTCAATTCTGTACTTTCTCAAACATGACCAAGAAGAGCGTTACAAGCAGTAACAGCACGTCGAGAAGGAACCATTACAGACAGTGGGGTCGGGAAGCTACACAGTATCATTGCACTCCACGTAGAATTCAGCATGTATCAGCATGGAAAAACTATCTTGCACTGAGGTTTTCCAAAAGTTACAACGAGCCTGCCAAGAAACATCTGGTCTGTACTAACAGCTTGCTGTCTTCAGTACAGGCCTTCATAATGTCAGTCACGCTGCTCTTGAAAAATCCCTTAGTGTCTGAAACAAATAGAAAAACAGAGTATTTCAGTAGTCACTCTGGGAAGCTAACCCACTGATCAGAAAGGACAGAGAATGACACTACTGAGCAAGAGCTAACCAAGCCTCTTCACACTTACACATTTGCTCATACATTTTCTCTTAAAAATGGTGCACATGCTTAGGAACTAATTATTTGAGAGTAAAGAGACTGTGTGCAGGTATCTACAAACTGTAATAAAACACATCAATTCTGATTACTAGGATTCAGAAACTGAAAGACATAGCCATCTGCTTCATCTCAAGTTGGAAACTGAAGTAGCAATAGTAGCATCTACTAGCATTTATGGCAGAATGAATGGAAACCTATGGAGTAGCTGCCGTATTTTTAAACTACTTACAAAAGAGTTTTCAATGTTGACAGGTAGGGCTATGATCGATGATGTGGGATTGAATCCATATGCACGTTGAGTTTCATTTCATTGTCAAGAATTTGAACAAGTTGTTGCATGGATGGAAGATGACCAGATTCCAGTTTAGACCACACTGGCACATCTACAAAAACAAACAGTCAGCACCCCCACTCCCACAACACATTAAAGATGATTCCACAATAGACACCCACCCACAAAATATTTAGTGAGTTTCATATACAGTTAGGGTACAAAAGTATACTGCTTCTTCTTAGGGGGGTTTCACTGAAGCAAAGGAACCACAAAATTATGCTCATGTACCGAGATTAAAACCAGGGTGCTACGAGGAGCACAAATGACAGCCTCTCTTGCTGACTGGTCAGGGAAGTGCACCAGTTAAACGAGATCTACAGGTAAAGATAAGTCACCACGCTAGAGTAAAGGCTCCTGGAGCGGAAAACTTTTGAGACAAAAGGAAGCATCAAGGCTAGAAGGAAGGGTGGGCCTGAACAGGCTGTACAAGGGAGTTTACAAGAGACTAAAGAGGCAGACATTTAGACTGGGGTCAAGGAACTGCAACAATCTAGGAAGTAAAGGTTTTGCCTAGTAAAGAGTGCCTACCAGTCATTCAGCTCATGCAGCAACTTGAAAAGCAGCAACAAGAACAGTTTAATCCTGGGGTTAGCCGTGTTCAAACGAAACTATCAGACAGGCAACAGCATAGATATGAAACAGGACCATGGTCAGCTGACCTCTAAACTAGATTTTGCAGGACCTTTGATCACAGTGAATACACAAAGAACCTGCTTAAGGAATTTTAAACACTCAAGCAACACAATGAAACTTCTTCAAGAAAGTCATTGTAGCCAGCATGGGTACACACCTGTAACCTAGCCCTTGAAAGGAAATGGCAGGAGGATCATGAGATTGACGTCTGCCTGCACTATTACATAGACAGATCCTGTCTCAAACACCAGAAAACAAAAGCACTTTCTTTACCTTTGGGAGCAGATTATGGAAATTTTTTTATAAGAAGCAAGACAGCTGCCAGGTGGTGGCGGCACACGCCTTTAATCCCAACACTCTGGAGGCAGAGGCAGGCAGATCACTGTGAGTTTGAGTTTGAGGCTGGCCTGGTCCCCAGAGTGAGTTCCAGGACAGCCAGGGTTACAGCAGAGAAACCCTGTTCCCCCCCCCCCCAAAAAAAAAAGAAGCTAGACAGCAAATATTTTAGGCTTTATGGACAAAAAGGCAAAAACAAGTACAGTATTGTTTATATAGCTAGAGAGAACAAATTTCTATGAAATTCTCCTTGATAAAACTCCAGTGTTTTGTTAAAAACACAGAAGTTTGAAGTTCATTTGTTATTTTCATCCATTAAAAATGTAAAAATCACCAGGTGTGGTGGTGCACACCTTTAGCCCCAGCACCAGGGAGGGAGGGAAGCGCAGGCAAGATCTCTGTGAGTTTGATGCCAGTCTGGTCTACAAAGCAAGTTCTAAGACAGCCAGGGTTGTTACACAGAGAAACCCTGTCTTAAAAAACAAACAAAAGTAAGAATCATCACTAAAGGCACATCTGCCAACCTACTGTTTAAAGACCATGAGACGATGTAGCATGGACTAAGGATGCCAGCCGCAAAGATCAATGGAAAGGTGATTTGCAAGTCATGTGGGAGACAGAATTGGGAGGACCTGGTAATCCCTTAACTACAGAGTGGAGGGGATAACGGAAGGCTATCCTAGGTTTCTGGGCAATTAGGTACACGAATGATGGAACAATTAAAGGAACAAAAAAAAAAAAAGATCCCAGAGGAAAACCAAAGCAGCACCCAGGAACCAGAGGAGGTCGCTAAGAGCTTACTGTGAAGTAGGTTATGTTTAAGATTCCAGGTAAAGCACTCAAAGAAGGTCTAGATCTCTAAAGCTATGTACTCAGGAATCGTCCTACAGGTTTTATTCTAAAGTCATGGAGTAAGGAGTATAGGCAGACAGTTAACACATGGGAGCCAACTCTTCCAGGAATTCCAAAACCTCAAGTAGTAGTGAAGATTCTTCTTCTGAACTTTCGATTTCTATCATATAAACTATTTTATATGAGCATTAAAGAAGTTTCTCATAAAAAATAAAAAGCCTAATGTTTGTTATTAAGCATATAAAATTCATCACAAATGCACAATACTCAGAACCTACCATTTAAAGTTATCTCAAATGCACCCGTTGACATACACTGGTTCTCAATCATGTTGCTCAAGAAGAAAACCATCATACATGCATAAACCTAGAAGTCAAACAGTACAAACCATAAGACACATTCATTTATTTTGATATACAGTCTCAACCTTAATTTCATAATATTTTCTTTAATATACTTTAAAAGTGTCTATACAAATTCTTATTCACAGTGCAGGTAGCTGCACATCAAGAAAAGTGTATAGCTTTTTACATGTTAAAGAACCTACACAGCACTCATATATAGAGTTTCTAAGTCATCTTACTAGCTGAAGTCAAAAAGAATACCAACTTAAGAATGGTTCACTTTACCAGTTTTTCCTTGCACGACGTCTGAATTCACGAGAGAATGCTGATGCAACCATCAGCAACCTCATGTATAGTGCATACAACTTACCTAAGTTTTTTTAATCATTTTAAAATCACCTGTAGGTTTAGAGTGCCCTAGCAGACAGAAGCACACACACTCACCCTTCAAAGGACATCTACCCTCTCCAACAAGAGAGTAGAGACATTTTAGTTCAGAGAAATCACTCGGCTAAGAGTTGGATTCGGTGAAGGTAGATTTGTAACACATTGTTTCAGAAGTAAATGTCCGTAAGAGAGAGAAAGGGCTTGCCTGCCTACTCACGAGCCAAGTCGTGTTTGATGTCATAGCTTTTCATAGGAGCACAGAAGGCACACAAAATCTCTATCTTTAACGCTACTGGTTTTCAGGGCCAACCAGGAGTGGCTACTAGACCTGTAGAAGTCAGTACACTAAACAGAAGAGGCACAGCACAGAGCGCGAGCAAGCACTGAGCGGAACTGGATCCAATCCTCTCCATAGCACAGCTGGGTAACAGTGGGGAAAGAGACCCCTCCTGGAGACAGCTACGGATGCCAGCAGGCCACCCTGTGAGTCTGCTCACTCCCGGAGACCGCCACTGTGCAGGGGAGCGTCTAGAGCACTCCCATTCAGGAAACAGAATTAGAGCCATTCCAATGATGGTAAGTGACTCCGGGGGAAAAGCTTAAGTAAGCAGATACACCCAAGACTAGCCAGCAGAAGCTTACAGGCTGCAGCCATGCAGCCAGAATCTGCCGGCCTAGCTGAACAACTAAGAAAAGCCGTAAGAAAAGGCATAACTTCTCTATCCCCAGCATGCTTGGGCTTCCCTACTCTTTCTCAAAAGCTCGCTCTTCGCTCTCCCTGCCCTATGGCTGCTCACCAACCATGAGTCTGACCTCCAGAGCAGCTTAAATGTCATGGCTTTTTTCTTCTCTCCTCCAGGAAGCTGCTGGAGCTTTACAGTTTGTTTCTCTTTTAAATGCTAATGAAATTGTCCCCGGGGTTCCAAAAAAGGTTATGAATGAATAAATAAATAGAGTGAACGGTGTTGTAAGATACACGCTACAAGATTCTACAGAGGTAAAAACTGCACGCAATTCCCAACGGCATTTACATTGATTCTTTGTAGCAGTTTGTCAAACAGACCTCCTTGGACAGAAAAGTCAAAGGATAAATAAAGGAGTTTTAATAAGAACAAACTAACGGGCGTTCATACATGAATGCATTACTTGGTAGATAAGGCTGGCCTTACCCCTATTGCTCTGCTAGATATGATTTCAGTTACAAAGTCAGGTGCTTATACATTATCGTGCCTAGGTTGTACTATGGAAACAGCACCCACTCATCTAAACCAAAGGGTAAGATGACTACCCTGCAAGGTAGTCAGCATTCTTTATGCAAACTTAAGCCAACAGCGGTTAAGGACTTTCCTAGAGACAGAACCTGGTGCAAGTTGAAACAAAACACATGGGCAGATCAATCGGTAACAGTGACAAAATGATCAAAACTGCCCACAGATGGACACATGTACTAATTCTCCCAAGTGCGCACACACACACACAAACTCCCACTCAAGACACACACAGTCATTGCAACCCAAAAGCCCAGTCACCAAAGCCATGTACCTTATTTTCTTGGCCCCACTGCCAGATGCTCGGAGCTTGCATGCCGAAAAAAGCAAAAGGATCCTTGCCAACAATTATTAAGCCTATTAATACTAGTTTGAAGATTGACAGGAAAGATGCTATGTGTCTATCAAAAGAAAAAAAAATTAATCAGAAACTACAATTTCTTATCTATTTTGAAATTTAATAATTAAAGTTTATGCAAAGACATTTTTCTGGACATAAAATACAAGTTATTAAATTAAATTTAGTATCGTTGATTTTTCTAGGAAATTTGGGGGATCTAAGGTGTGGTTCAGTGGTGAAATGCACGTTCAGCAGGTAGACAGCCTGGGTTCAATCTTAGCTTAATTTCCCAACATAAATTACATAAGGAAACAACTCTTTAAAAAACATCATCCCGTTGTTATTTACAAAGTAGCATTCTCTGCATATTATTATAAGCAAATTAGAAACAAGAACCGAGCAAGAGTGACGGAACCTATTCGCACAGCCCATAAGTCCAAGGACTGCACCTGAGTCACTGAAGTTCACTCACCTATAAATTGGTTGAGGGAGATAATTCTCTCCTTCAATTCGGATGTCTGGATACCGCTGGCTGATAACCCGCATGTACTCCTCAAACACCCGCCTGTACCCTCAGGATACGCTGCCAAAAAATAAATACTTCATCAAGTGTTTTGAATCTCTCTAGACTTAAAGTCAAAGAAAGTCTAAAAATTATTATCAGATTAAAAAGTTCTTCACGGAACCCATCACAATTAATGACTGAACCCAGACAATGAACGTAGGGATTTCCCCCATCTTATAAATTCCGTGTATTTATGTCTCCAGCGAAAAAATCAGCTAGTTATTACATTTCACAGCTTTAAGAACAGCAAACACCGATTTATACACATCTGCACATCAAGCTCTCACATCAATTGATGCTTTGTAGAAAGTACAGAAAAGACCAACTGAAATCCAAGCGGCAAGAACCCATTCAAACTGCTTGCACAGAGCAGAAGTGCTCTGGAGAGTTCTGAAGGGACTTTGACCCAAAGACACAGCAGGGCCTGTGAGAGACCAAACAGGGAAAACTTTGAAAACCTGACAAGGCTCCCTCACAGGTTTTTCTGATTCACATCTGTATTTCTCCAGTAAAATGTTTATTTTTCTCTTCTCAGTCCTATTGAAAGATTTTGACAGTTCTGCCCCCAAGGATTCTGGTACTAAAAGTTACTTAATAGAGAGTAACTTTAAAAACAAAAAACAAAAACCCCACATCATTTCTAGAGAAAGACCGAGCCATCCTGCAGGAGGCAGGTACTTCTGGAATGAGCAATCTGGCCAGGGTTCTGTCTTCTGTAGACAGGACTCTGTTCCTTCTCTCTCCCTCCCCTTTTTCCTCCCCAGATGCAGGGAGCAAGCCTAGAGCCTGGCACGTGATAGGAAAGCACTCCACCGAGCCACACCCCTTAGCCTGTGCAGGCAGTGAGAGGTAAGGCCTTGGAACAGGTTTAATCTAGTTGAGTTTAGTGTAAGTAGACTTCTGGTTACAGTTAGCAGATTCAGTAGACAAAGGTTAGGTGAAACAGCTGGTACCCAGTTACACAACTAAACTGGTGAGTGAAAAAGCACGGCGTCTTTTTGACACAACACGGGCAAGAGACTGTTCTAGAATCTCTAGTTTCCAGTTCTACTGTGTGCATGAATTCTTCCCAGATATCCTGTCACTGAGGACTAGACCCATCTTTCACTGCTCTGGAGCTCCAGAGCCTGGTGCACACTGAAGTGCATTTCTTACGTACTGACATCTGTTCGTGAATTTAAGGGTCAGTTTTAACTGTTTTGTAGATAAAGGTATTTAGTCTACGTAAGTTACTGTAAATCCATGCTGGTCTACCCACCACCCAGCTCCACGCTAACTATTAAGTCTTCAGGTTATTCCCATAGGTTGCTTAAAACTCCAAGAGAGGCAGTCTACTCTGAAGTACCTAAGGCTGGCCTGCAGGAGGCAGGTCTCCTCGTGCTCCTCACTACGCCCCTCCCATCCCACATACAGTTCTTAGACGTCCCCACCCAGTCTAAAGTCACACTCTACTTTGTATGTTAACAGTCTCATGGTATACTGATTATTCTCATGGTTCCCATAAGCTCATTGTTTTGTAAACACATGACTTTTTGAATTGGATATTTCCAACGGGTAAGCACAGGCCCTGAATTGGGTCAAAAACCAAACTGATCTGGTCAAAATGACTCAGCAAGGCAAGGTGCTTGCTGCCAAGAACAACCTACATGGTACAGGTGTGTGTGTGAAAGAGAACACCTGAGAACACACACACACAGTACAATTTTAAAGACTTAAGCTAAAACTACACTCAGGCAAATGCAGAACAAAAATGGCTTTTTAACTACAGGCAACACAAGTAGCTGGGCAAAATACAGCCACCACTTTCTTATTTCTCTACTGATTTCCCATGAAAACTAACTGATCACAGAGGCAGGCCCTAGAACACAGCAAGCCTGTGAAGTTTTGTTTCCCCTGCTTTAGACCTGAGCAGACTCAGAAAGGATGGGTTAACTTGCTCAAGGTCCTAAGACCATAACATCCTAAGAGGGAGATTGAAAACCAAATTATGTAAGCCTATCAACAAACAGAACTGATTCCAGAGTCCAATTTCCTCAAAAGACAATAAAGTCAAGGATTTTCAGATCAGAAAGACTGATGGACATTAAAAATGGTACAGGCTGTGAGATGACTCAGCAGGTAAGAGGTGCTTGCCACAGAAGCCTGATGACCTGTGTTCAACCCGGCAACCCATGCTGAAGCCAGTCAACTCTCTTGACCTCTCACACGTACCATAGCCATGAATGCCTCCCATAATAAATAAAATAAAAATCTAAAACAACGTAAAGCTACATTTTAGTGCAGCGATACTACGGGAAGGCTGCTAAATATGGACCACCGGATGGGGGCAGGAACTCAGCTCTCCAACTTCCTTTATCACAGCATCTCTCTGGTCTCCCGAGAACGCCTGCACCCTCCAACTCCCTCTGTATCCTGAAAACAACCATTACTAGAAAAACATCAACAGTGTGTTAAATGGTTGTATCACTTCATCTCCCGAAGGAGCTTACAATCTAATTTAGAGAGACAAATACACAGCAAACTCTGAGGGACAATTATAAGATAATCCTGAGCAAGCCCACAATGCAGTGCATAAACCAAACATGTGTCAAAGCGCAATGCAGCTGTAATGTCACTGTTACATGCAACTTTCTATCACTCTTCTCAGGTCATATTCTGGATTCTGTCCTTCTTAGGAAACATCTCTATCCTCTCCTCTTTATTAACAAAATAGCAATAATGAACCCATGTACCAGATTTACTCAACATTAAGGCTGAACTGAGTAGTAAAGTCACAACATGTAGGTAAGCCCACACAGACTGAGATTTCGAATGGGTAGTTCTGGTCGTAACACAACCACCTTCCAAACGAACTAGTCAGTGAAAGACAATGTGACACACACCTATGTAAGAGCATGTCTGCACGTGGCACGGATACTAAGTTTTTAAAGAAGTTTGGTGGCCTCTGAATGCATTGTTATGCCAGGACACAGAACAGTGGCAAAACACGCAGGCTCCATTTTCATTCTTACAAGAACCAGTACAGGAATCCTTAACTCCATTAACTCTATTAACTAAGACATTAAACTACACTGGGCAAGCACTGCTGTACAGAACAGAACCCTAATCTTTTTTTCTTTTAAGACAAGATCTCACTAAGTTGCCTAGGGTGCCTTCACACTGGGGTATAGGTGTGCACCATTACACCTAGCCTTTAGTTCAAAGCCTCTATCAAATTCATATTCAAATTCTGAAACCACAGAAATTCACATCAATGTAGCACATTAAACACAACAACTGTGACTAATGTCAAGTTCTAAAAGAAAATTATGAGGTAAAGAGAAAAACCAAAATTAAGTAAAATTACCTAAACTTTGCTTCTGGAAAATTACTACTGGAAAGTTCACAGAGCTAAGACTCAGAGAGACTAGGTAGCTATCCTTCACCTCTGCCAAGGGGAAAAGAGCCACCTACCACAAGGGCCCAATCCCAGAAGTCTACACCCCAACAGAGGCTTGTGTTTTGTTTTGTCTTTTAAAGATTTATTTATTTATATGAGTGTTCTGTCTGCATGTCCATCTGCCTGCCAAAGGAGGGCATCAGATCCCACAAGGTAGCTGGGAATTGAACTCAGAACATCTGGAAGAGCAGCCAGTGCTCTTTAACTGCTGAGCCATCTCTCCAGCCCCAAGTGATTTAAAAGAGAAACACTGGTGGGATTTAAGCAGTACAGGTGCACCAGGGTATGAGGGGTTTTTTTGAAACCCTATCTCAAAAAACAAGGAAGGAAGGAAGGAAGGAAGAAAGGAAGGAAGGAAGGAAGGAGACCTAAGACTACATAGTTCTGGGAAATTCATCAGGGAAAGTCATCAAATGAAAGAGCAGAAGCAGTAACCAAGACTCAGGAATCTACATTAAAAGCTGATCTGCAGGGCTGGAGTGGCAGCTCTCACCCCATGCCTCGTCGTCCACTGTGTCTGTGGAGTCCACTGGCGAGCTTGGTGGCAGATGCTCAAGTCTAGCTCTAACACAAAATGGCACAACATTTGCATAAAGCCTACTCACATCTTCTTATATGTGTGAGAGCATTTGTAGAGTACTGTAATAACGGGGTGCACAGTCATAACAGCATACACAACGGAGCAGCTGTGTACCCTACTGTTTGGAGAATAATGCGATACAGTGCAAACCGCACCCCATCCTGCCCCCACCCCCGCCCCTGATAATTTCAATCTTAGATTGGCTAAACCCATAGATGCGGTTCTCACAAATACAGAGTGTCAACTGTAACTCACCACCTCAAGCTGCTAAATTACCTACCTCTTCAAGATCTCTGTGTGTTCCCACCACTACCTTCTATTCCAAGCTCCATCAGCTCTCAGCTGGACAACTCTAAAAAGCCCTAGCCCACCAGATAGCCCACCCTTCTATTCTTGTCCTCTGGAATACCTTCACACTATAAAACTAGATGGCTTTTCTGATGTAGCCGAAACCTCAAGGGCCTATGCTAAGCATTCTTTAAAGTCAGTAAGAGCCTTGGGTGTCTCGTATAAAGTCCATTTTTCTTTAATAAGGCCACTTGTCTACGAAGTCCTGCAGAAACACATCTCATCATCAGACCTCTGTTCAGGGCCGAGGAGATGACTCCGTTTGAAAGTGCTTACCAAGCAGTCATAAAGACCTGAGTTCAATCCCTAGTACTAACAACAAAAAGCAAGAAATGATGTCACGTGCCAGTGAAACAAGGTAGGGTTGCTGAGGTCCCCGCCCCCGCTCAGGCTCCTTTCTTCAAGGACTCCTTCCTGGTGTAGCCTGGGATTCACCCATCAGCTTTCCCTTGCAGCACTCTCAGAACTGCAACTTTATGTGCTACTTTGTTCTTGCCTATGAAAACCACAAGAGCACAGGATTGAATCTGTGCACTGTGTGAAATTCAGCAAAGAGTAGGTGCATAAATATTTAATAGGTATGCAAGTATCAAGTGTCTTATTAACTAGTATGATCCATGTCTCCAATTTTACTAATTTTGATCAGTAGCAACATATAAACCAATTTTGTTCTTTTTATAAGATTTTTAAATTATGTGCATTTGAGGAGAAGGGGGGGTATGTGCAGGTGCCTGTGAAAGTCAGAGGCATCAGACACGCCTAGAGGTGGAGTCACTGCATGTTATGAGTGCCTGACATGACATAATGACGTGAGCAGCAGGAACTGAACTTGGGCCTGCAAACTCTGAACTGCTGAGCATGTCTCCAACTCTCTCAGTATTTAGTGAATTTCTCTACTGCACTGTGAAAGCAAAGGCTGACGACATGGCACACATTTAGATACAAATCCATCTTGTAATGCCTGCTTCATTTATCTCATAGGCCTACAGGCAGAAGCTGGCTATCCTAGAATTGTAACAGTGGATAATTAAATTACTAATTTCAAAATTCAGCATATTCTAATGTTCTAAAACCTTAACTTTATTTAATCTACTATTCTTAGTAATTTAACTGTCTAATGCTCAAGGGAGTATTAACTGTCAGAAACGGTAGACTTGTAGCAACTATAGATTTGAGTAGTTGTTAAATTACGTAAGAGAAAATAAAAGCTGGTTGGTGGTGGCGCACGCCTCTAAACCCAGCACTCGGGAGGCAGAGGCAGGAGGATCTCTGTGAGTTTGAGGCCAGCCTGGTCTACAGAGTGAGTTCCAGGACAGCCAGAGTTACAACAGAGAAACCCTGTCTCAGGAGGAGGGAGGGAGGGGAAGAGGGAGAGGGAGAGGGAGAGGGAGAGGGAGAGGGAGAGGGAGAGGGAGAGGGAGAGGGAGAGAGAGGGTGTGGGAGAGAGGGAGATGGAGGGAGAGAGAGAGAGAGAGAGGGAGAGGGAGAGAGAATAAGGCCCATCATGCCTTTGGGCACCTCAGAGAACACACTAACCCATACGAGGTAGAGGGAGGAGAGAAGTGAGACAGAACTTTAGGCCAAGCCTGACTGGACAACTTCAACATTCAGTATTTTAACCCCCACTCAATATGGTGCCAATGATACCAAAAGTATCTAATTCTGCTCAATCAACTAACTTAACACACTCAGATACAGAGAACAAAATGGTGCCATCTTTAAGATGTTTCCTGGGTGGCCCTGTTGTGCACTGTGAAATCTTCAGCTCCTGACACGGCAGAATGAACAGTTGCTGGAAAGCCACAAGAGCACAGAACTTGGTCTTAAGTTTCATGTCTTTCAGCTCAACTCCTTTATGCTTTGTATTGCTATTTGTTCTACTAGCAACTACAAGGTGAGAAACAGGAGAAGATAGGTAGACTGAGGTATAACTATTTAAGAAAAAGTACTTACAATAAATATAAAACACAAAAATCAATTGAAATAAACTTTCACAACTGTTAGGTTAATTTAAGAAACTGAGTTTCATGGCACTGAAATTTCAAATGAAATTTAAGTTGGGTTTTTTTCCATGAGTTTATGCGCAATCAAATTAGTTTCTTCTCCCTTCCCATACTTGCAAGTGAATGTTGAAAAGATTCTGTCAAAACCAGGAGCCTAAAATTCACTTTACTATGAACAGATTAATCTCTAGAGGAATAGCAACAAGCCAAATTTAATGACTTGGCAGGTTATTATAAGAAAGTTATTCCTGATGTATATATTCTAAAACAACAAGGGACTTAGCATGACTGCAAAACAAACTTGACGTTTTGAGCACGTCTATGCCTGAAGTACAAAGAAATTCTAAGCATCAAAAAGTTCAACTAAAGCAATTACGAGGTTTTAAAAAAGCTTAATATTAACAACTGCTCGCCATTCTTCCATTTGTTGCTGTTGTTTGGGTGGGTTTTGTCGTTTTGTTTTTTGAGAAAGGGCCTGGGGTAGTTCAGGCTTTGACTTATGGAGCCAGGGATGATCTCGAATACCTGATCCTCCTGGCTGATGACATTGCAGGTGTCATGGGGTTGTTGGTTCTTTTGGCAACCTTAAGGAAAAGGCACGTAACTGTAACTGAATCAGAGAGACTTGGAAACTGGACCGGAGCTCAGTCCCACAGGCTCCCGTGGCGGAAGGAGGATCGGCTTCTGCAAGTTGCCCTCTGATTTCTCCGTGGACACTGCAACTAACAGACACATGCTTTTTATCTGTCTGTTACCCGCTCTCTCAGTATATACCTCACCTATCCATCTCTGTGTGCCGGATAAAGCCTAGTTGAATCCCAGCTATCACACTATCATCAGCCATCGTTGTCAGCTGGTGAAATGGCTACCACTTTCTTAAAAAAAAAAGGCGGGGGGTGCAGGCCAGTGGGGCGGGGGGTGCAGGCCAGTGGGGCGGGGGGTGCAGGCCAGTGGGGCGGGGCGTCGGGTGGCGGGAGAAAGGCGAGCGGAGGGACTCACCCTTCATTTGCCACCTGTATTGTGGTAAGTTCCAGGCATAGAAAGCTCTCAGGGAGCGTTTTTTGTAACCAGAAAGAAATTGCCAAGCTTTCACTCCAAAATGGAAGTCTAGCCGTCTTACTTTCTGATTATCCGCTTTAAATGCCACAAATTGATCTTTCATTTTAAATTTTTTGCTTCGTCTCCAGTGATTAAGAGAAAATCTAGGCTTCAGATTTACTGGTACACATTTTGAAGAGTCGGATTTAAATGCATTCTGGCCGGAACACTGCAAAGTATCCAGATTCTGAAAAGAATTACTAACCTGACGCCCCATCCTAAGAAAACATCATCTTCTGAGGTTTCACTTTCTCCAGCCTTGTGATTTAAAAAAAAAAAAGGGCTGGTGGTGGTGATGCTCGCCTTTAATCCCAGGACAGGATGATCTGTGTGAGTTCGGGGCCAGCCTGGTCCTACGAGTGAGTTCCAGGACAGCCAACCAGAGTCACACAGAGAAACCTTGTCTCGGAGAAAGAAAAAAAAAAAAAAAAAAAAAACCGGCAAAGCTTCCTCAACCTGTCGCCTTAGTAAAATGGACCCCTGTCCTGCTCTAACGCTCTACCATTCCTCAACAACACAGTCATTAAGCGGCGTCGAAAAACCTGACGGATTCCCCTCCTTTTTCTATGAATGCTCACACCTTAAAAAAAAGAAGTTTTAAATTTTGTTTCACGTGCATTGGTGTGAGGGTGTCAGATCCCTGGAACTGGAGTTACAGACAGTTGTGGGCTGCCCTGTGGGTGCTGGGAATCGAACCCGGGTCCTCAGAGCCCCCGGCGCTCTTCACCGCTGAGCATTTATATCCAGCCTTGAAGGCCGGGGAGCGGCGGGCTCTACCTCCGCGTCCGCCGGCGCAGTGACACGGACCCCAGCGTCGTGGAGGCCCGCAGCCCGGCGGCCGAGCCCCGCAGCCCGGCGGCCGAGCCCCGCAGCCCGGCCCGCAGCCCGGCGGCCGAGCCCCGCAGCCCGGCGGCCTGCCGACGCGCCCCGACTCGGAGCCGCTGCTCGGAGCGGCCCGGCGCAGGCAGCCAGCTAGGCCGCGAAGCCGGGGCCTCGCGTAGAGCACAGGCGGGGCCGGGCGGCGGCGGCGGCCGACGCGAGTACTCACCAAATCTGGAACTTGAGCAGCGGCCCCGTGGCATACTGCATCTTTAATCTCTTGCCGGGCGCGCCGCCCAGGCTGGCAGAGGCCTCGCGGCGGACGACCGCCGACGCCGCCACCAGGAGCAGCAGCAGCAGCCTCATCTTAGCCCTCACGCCGACGCTGCACTCCGGCCCGAAGCGCGGCCTCAAACTGCTCCCCACTGCGCAGGCGCGCTCCGCCGGGGGCGGTGGCGGCCCGGCCGCGCCTGCGCAGCCGGCGCCCACACCCGTTCTGGGAAGGAGCCCGACGCGCTGGGGCTGGGTCCACCACCATCTTGAGTGCGCGCACAGTCGGCGAGGGAGACGGGAGGAACTCTGCTGGGGAGCCATAAGGGGGTCCCGTAATGGTTGCTTTTGGCAGACAGGAGTTCCGCATCCCGTTTCGGTGTTTTAAATACATGCTCATCTAGCCCAGACTGGCTTCACATCCTTGAACAGCTGGTTCCCCAGTCTTGGGATGACGTTTATCGTCATCATCATAATCATCTGCATTGCTAGAGGTTGAACAATCACTTGTGCACCCCAGTCACGGACTGTATTACGGAGCTACGTCCCCTAGCTCTTCTGCATCAAAGGAACCCACATATCGAATGGCCTTTCCTATACTCTTACAATTAGTCTCTCCTAAAAGACGAATTAAAACAAATTTAAAACGTTTCCTACAGGATATACCTGTTCCAGGATGCAGCTTTATCATCATAGTTAATTGGGCTTATTTTTGGGTGACGGTGGTAGTTTGTCCGACAAGGTTTCTGTTGCTTGTGATGTTGGCCCTTTATCTTAAGGATGGTTATTGCTCAGTCCTGTCGCTCCTGGACTCCAAGGTGCTGCAGTTTAGGACTATTTCTGGAGGCTTTCCTATGCCTTTGTAGGAGGACATCTGAGATAGAATCATACCGTGAACAGTTCCCTTCTGCATATTTGTCAGAGAAAGTAACATTCCTGAAGTGTCACTTTACAGAGTGTGTATATTGGTATATGGAAGATGCTGAGTACTGCTAATAGAATTGCGGACATTATCTTGACCTTGCATGTTGGCCACGCCTTTCATCCCAGCACTCACGAGGCGGAGGCAGCCAGATCTGAGTTCAAGGCCAACCGGTTCTACAGTGCAAGTTCCAAGACAGTCAGAGCTACATAGAAGTCTTGTCTCAAAAACAAAACAAAACAAAACAAAAACAATTGTGGACATTATCTGAAATTAGTTGCTGGGCAACTTTTGCAGAAATAATTGTCACACAATTACTTAACATTGGAATATAAAATGTTATTCCATAAATCACAATTCAAGGATATTTTAATAGTGGAGGAATTGCTTATCATTTCAGAGGAAAATGGAAGATACAGAATTAAATTTACTGTATCCCTTTATGTATAGCCTCCAGCAGCAAACAGGCTAGCACTTTGAGAGTGGCTATTTTGAGAGCTGGCAATGTTTGTATCCTCCTTTTTTTTTTTTTTTAATGTCTCACTCCTTCCCCCAAACAATGGAGGAATAAATATATTCTCAACTATTTAAAATGAAGGAACACAAAAGCATCCTCAAGAATCTCCTAAGTGCAAATCCCAAATCTGGCAGAGAATAAGACCACCACGATTGAGCCAAATTTGAAGCAAGCAAGCTTTAATTAAATTAATTAAATACTGGCCAGGAAGATGGACTCTGACCAGGTCCACTCTGAGGTACCGTGGAGTGAACCTGTCACCTCCAGAGCTCCCACAGAATGGCTCCAGTCATGTGAACAGGTGCTTAAAAGGCAGAACCCTAAGACTATGTACTTCCCACCAGGTCCTATCAGTGGCGAGCATCTATCCCGGAGTACTTCCTGTCTGGATTATCTCCCACCTGCAGTGACCAAGCACATCTGGTGCAGTAGGGTCAATTTGGGCTCCAGACACTCCCCACCCAAAGGAGACTCAGGACTATCTCACCTGAACAACCCCACCTAGCACACCAGAAAGTTATGTCCTTGTTCCATAGAATTACTTAGGTAGAGTAATTAAAATTTAAAGCATAACTTTTGCTCTTACATAAGAAAATTCTTATCTTCTAGTTTTTTCTTTTTAAATATATGATTTGAGTTTAGATAGATTGTCTTTTTCAGATAGCGTCATAGTCTGAAGCACAGGTTCTCCTGGATTTCTCAGTGTAGCACAAGCGGTTCCCAAACTCGAGCTTCTCCTGCTTCTGCTTCCCGAGTGAGCACATGACAGATGTGTACCAAAGCATCCAGCTGTGCTTCCCAGTGAGCAGATGGCAGGTGTGCACCACAGTGTCCAGCTGTGCTTCCCAGTGAGCAGATGACACCTGTGTACCACAGCGTCCAGCTGTGCTTCCCAGTGAGCAGATGACACCTGTGTACCACAGTGTCCAGCTGTGCAGGTGACAGGTGTGTACCACAGTGTCCAGCTGTGCTTCCCAGTAAACAGATGACAGGTGTGCACCACAGTGTCCAGCTGTGCTTCCCAGTGAGCACATGACAGGTGTGTACTACAGTGTCCAGCTGTGCTTCCCAGTGAGCACATGACAGGTGTATACCACAGCATCCAGCTGTGCAGGTGACAGGTGTGTACCACAGCGTCCAGCTGTGCAGATGACAGGTGTGCACCACAGTGTCCAGCTGTGCAGATGACAGGTTTGCACCACAGTGTCCAGCTGTGCAGATGACAGGTGTGTACCACAGCGTCCAGCTGTGCAGATGACAGGTGTGCACCACAGTGTCCAGCTGTGCTTCCCAGTGAGCACATGACAGGTGTGCACCACAGCGTCCAGCTGTGCAGATGACAGGTGTGCACCACAGCGTCCAGCTGTGCAGATGACAGGTGTGCACCACAGCGTCCAGCTGTGCAGATGACAGGTGTGCACCACAGCGTCCAGCTGTGCAGATGACAGGTGTGCACCACAGCATCCAGCTGTGCAGATGACAGGTGTGTACCACAGTGTCCAGCTGTGCAGATGACAGGTGTGCACCACAGTGTCCAGCTCTTTTTTTCTTTTTGGTGGAGACAGCGTTTGGTATAACCCAGGCTGGTTTCCAGCTACCTGCGTAGCCTGACCTTGAACTGCTGGTCTTCTGGCCTTCACTCCCAGTTCTGGGATTAGGCGTGTACTGCAAGGTCAAGGAAAAGGAAAGCTGGAGAAGGGAGCATGCGCCACGGTCAGTGAGCTCCAGGATTCACCACCTTTGCTTCCCCACGGCTAGGATCATCCAAGTGGCTAGTGGTTAAGAGCACTGGCTTTCCTTCAGAGGACCTGGGTTCGATTCCCAGCACACACACGTGTGGTGGCTCACAGCCATCTGTAACTCCAGTTCCAGAGGACCTGATTCCCTCTTCAGGCACAGACATACATGCAGAAAATGAAGATAAATAAATCTCCACAAAAATTAAAATAATCATCTACATACCCCTATTTTGTTTTAAAAAGTCTCTCTATGTAGCTCTGGCTGTCCTGGAACTCTCTATCTGAACCAGGCTGGGCCTCAAATTCATAGAGATCAACCTCTCTCTTCCTCCTGAATGCTACAGTTAAAGGCATTTTGCACTATGCCTGGCTTTAATTTTCTTTTACATTTATTTATGGTGTGTTGGGGGGTGGGGCACTGTGTGCCACTGTGCAACATCAGAGGCATCAGAGAGCAACCTATGGCTTTGGGACTTGATTTTCTCCTTCTACCGTGTGACTTCTGAAAATTAAACAAAGGTTGTCAGGCTTGACAGCAAGCGCCTCTGCCCACTGATCTATCTCTCCAGCACAAACCAAGACAGCCTGGGCCTGGGCACTCAGCTTTCTGCCGGGATGCTGAGGCGCCACACTCAGACCCTCATACCTGTACAACAAGCATTTTATCAACAAAGTCATCTCCCCGACCCCGCTTTCTCCTTTTGGCACTCATGTTTAAATATTAAGATTATTTGTTTGAGGCAAGTTCTCACTATGTAGCCCTGGCTGTCTGAAAATTCATCATGTAAACAGGCTGTCCTCTGAGACACAGAGAGCTATCTGCCTGCTTCCTAAATGTTAAGAAAATACCAAGTATTTTAATTATTAAAAAATTTTATTTACTTTCGGGTGCTTTTGTTTGTTTATTTGCTGTTTGTTTGAGACAGGTTGTCTCTATGTAGCATTGACTAATCTGGAACTCTCTGTTAGACCAGGCTAGCCTCAGGCTAACAGAGATCTGCCTGTCTCTACCTTCTGAGTCCTTGGATTAAATATCAGGGCCACCATTCACATCAGATTGCACACAAGAATACATCACACATACTTCCTTGGGACTTACGAATACTATTTTTCTTCAGCAAGGGATAAAAAGAGTGTTCAATGAATTATTGTTTATTTAGTGAATGTGTGTGCGTGGTATGTATGCTTTTTGCTGTTTTTTGTCAGAACCCTAATCCCGTAAACGATTGCTACCTTCATGATTTCCTCTAGCACTAATGACCTCCCAGACTTTCCATCTCCAGATAATATCCCAGGAGAGACAGTCTTCAACAGTGAACACTGAGGAAATGCATTCAGCCCACAGAGCACCCAACATAAAGGTCTTCTCCCGACTCGAACGGACATGTCTGACGTGCGAATGAGCACTGCGAACAATGGCTGATCTGCTTCCCAGGCAGGCCTTCTAGGTCCACTACAAATGTGTGGAACCGTCAGTATTTGTATGTAGCATCTCGTTACACTTACTCAGATAACTGCACAATGGGAAAAAGACAGCGCTACATTCAATGCTGAAAGAAGGGTCGCACACATCCAGAGCAGGAACGATGCCACAGGAGTTCTGATGTGTCCGCTGTAAACAAAAAACAGTAAAACGATGTGAAATTCTGTAAATTAAAAAGAGTTTAGATTCCTGTAAGAAATTAAGGCCAAAATAAAGTAAGCAGAAAGTGTATTTATAACCATTTATAAACCAATAAACCCACAAGATTAAAAAAAAAAAAAAACCAACTTCAAGGCGAACCATTATAAATCAAGGACTATCTGTATAATAAGTGATAAAACAAACTTTAAAATCCTTCTATTTTAAGTTTCCTAGGGATGAACATGGCCTACCACGCACACTCACAACTTACCTGATTCTTATTCTCATTTTTCAGTGTCTCTCAATACTGTAGCAGTCTGGGTATTATTGTCTATAAGGCTTGCAAACATTGCCAATACATTGGAATTCTATTGATTCTATTATCAGATACTCAAATTTAATTGTATAAGAGAAGTAACCCATCCATAGAAAATAAAATAAACCTTAACAGATTCTTGCTCCATAAAGGAGGGGGATAACCCTTCAGCTTTTCAAGTCTATTAGCTACATGTCTTGTCATCATCACCAAAAAAGCAACTGTGGGAGGAAGGCTTACTTTGGCTCCTGATGGGATACGATAGTTAGCCCATCACAGCAAAGAAGTAGTCCCTGTGGCCGGTCATGCCACGCCTGCAGCCAAGATGCAGAGGTATGAACGAGAGTCACCAGATCACTTTCGGGTTTCTCCCTTTATTCTGCCCAGAACCACTGTCTGCTCATAATCAGGGTGAGTGTTCCTTCATTAGTTAAATCTTGCTAGAAACATTTCTACAGGCATGCCAAAGGCATGTCCCCAAAATGATTCTTAAATCTCATCAATTTGACAAGAATAATCGTCACATCAAAGGAGTTCCCATGTACAGCAAAATTTGGGAATCATTGAGTTAAGTTATCCTGGAGTAAAAACAAACGAACAAACAAATCTCATCAGCTAAAGAATCAAGTCTTTTTGAATGAATATTACAATTCCAACATGAGACGGCTTTGCTTATTGGACTCGCTCAGAGTCGACCGTCTCAGACACTGTCTTCACTGTGCCAGGCCTTGGGACACAGTAACACAAGAGGACATGGATAAAGAATCACTTACAAAGTATGTAGGCTAACTGCAGATCTTCACCGCTCCCTTCATTCCTCAGAGTCCAGCTCTGCAGCGGAACATTTGAGGCAGCCCCCCCACCTCATCTCTAGTAGATCTCACAGATCTTCCCCTCCTAACCAACCTCCCCCACTCCTGGCTTTATCCCACTTCCCTGCAACTGCAGCAGGCGCTCCCTGTAAACACACAGGCCACGTTACCCAGGGAAATAGATAGGCTGACTGCGGACCAGCCGTCACCTCTCCTGCTCCTCCAAATCAAATCCCCTAGTCTCTTCCCCAGCTCTGTGGCAGACCTTCTGTTGTGGCCCCCCTCACTCTCTGCTCCCATTCCCAGGGGACTAAGAAGACGCTGGTGGACGCTCTGCTTTCCTCACTCATGGGTAGCCCCTCCACTGCCCCCAGCCCATCCCCATTCAAAGTCTGAGGTCTCATACTGAGAAACAAACTTTACCTAGACTCCCAAGTGCTCATACCTATAAGTGCCCCAAAAGATTTTCCTAGAGGCAACACACAGCCACTAATCTTTCCTAAGAACCGGAGAGGAAAGAGAAACCAAGGTACAAAATACCTTTAGAGGAGTATTTAGGTAAAGACTGATAATGAAATTAAAAATTTTAAAACAGGTCAGATGTG
Source organism: Cricetomys ansorgei (assembly GCA_026225945.1). Classification (NCBI taxonomy): domain Eukaryota; kingdom Metazoa; phylum Chordata; class Mammalia; order Rodentia; family Nesomyidae; genus Cricetomys; species Cricetomys ansorgei. The sequence continues at coordinate 1,291,111 of JAMJFZ010004240.1, read as the reverse complement.
GTGTGTAGAAGAATATTTAATCGTTTAATCCATCAGCATGGCTGCTATAGGGTAGAAAGAATGTAGGTACACACCTTTAATCCCAGTATTCAGAAGGCACTGGTGGTCTATGCCTTTAATCCCTAAAACAGAAACAGAGTTTGGAAATAGGCACAGGAAGCAGACCTCAGAAGGAGTCAGTGTCACACAGGAAGTGATATCTGAGATGAGTCAGAGTAAAGGATGGGTTAAATGACTAATCAGAGGACATTACAGCAGTCAGTTACAGAAGAGTCAGTTATAGCAGAGTCAGTCAAGCTGGCAGTATAAGTCTGAAGCAGGCAGATGGGGGACATGACACAGTCAATGAAGCAGACCGACTGAAGATAAGGCAGAGAGGTTAACTGAGGCTATATGGGGCAGTGAGAGCTCACAGAGACACAGAGGCAGCTCAGCAGTATCAGATGGGAAAAGTGAGTCAGTTTAAAGCCAAGCAGAGCAGTTCAGACTGAGCCAGTTAGAGAGTCAGCCAGAATCTGCCAGATTCAGAAGAGTTCAGTCAGCAACAGTAAACTGGCTGAGAAGATCAGTTTGAACCAGTCAGCTTGGAAAAGAGTTTGAGCCAGAAGAGTGAGTAAGTTGAACCAGAAGAGTCTGAGTTCAGAAGGAGCTGGTCAGAGTGACCTAGCAGTAAGTCACGGATTGTTTAAATGCTCTAGATTGTACGGAGGCTGAAGTCTTCCAGTTCTAGGATTAAGACTAGATTGTAGCTGGGCATTGGTGGCACACACCTCTAAGACCTGAAAATAAAAATAGAATCAATAAAGAAACCCAATGTGAGGAAAATCTGGAGATAAAACACTTAGGAACTTTAACAGGAACCACAGAGACACACTTGACCAACATAACACAAGAGCTAGAAGACAGGATCACAGGAATTGAAGATATAATAGAAGAAATAGATACATAGTCAAAGAAAACTTTAAATCTAAAAAACTCTTGGCACAAAACATCCAGGAAATCTGGGACACCATGAAAAGACCAAATGTGAGAACACTGCCACCAGAGGAAGGAGAAGCAACAGAAGCCAGAGGCTGGAAAACGTCTACCACACAGTCAGAGAAGAGAATTTCCCTCCCGTAAAGAAAGAGATGCCTGTGCAGATACAAGAAGCATACAGGGCACCAAACACCCTAGACTAGGAAAGAAAATCCTCTCACCATGTAATAAGCGAAACATTAGACATACAGAACAGAGGAAAACGTATTAAAAGCTGGAAGGGAAAAAGACCAAGGAACATACACAGGCAGACTTATTTCTTCTAAATGGAGACTCTAAAAACTAGAAGTGCCTAGACAGATGTCTGTAGACTCTAAAAGACCACAACCCCCAGCCTAGTGTTGGGATCCAGGTTACCCAGACTATGGAAGCTTCAGCTTGACAAGGTTCCTGGGCCTCCGCTGCCGGGAACTGGAACTCCTTAACTGCTTTGCCCCTTTCTTATCTTTGCTGTACGGTGACATACGTTTCTCATCAATAATAAGATCTGCTTAGCCTAATAGTAATGTCCAAATTAATCCCTGAGCTGGCCACTGTGCGCTGGAACGCAACACAGCCATGCTATCCAAAAGTAAACTGTAATCACCTCCGGACTTCCAAGTCCTGGAATGTGAGAGCTACCCAGGTTTATTGCAAGTGCATCATAAAGCTATTCCTGGAGTAAATGCTGATCTTCCCAGGAAGAGATAAGCCTTAATATAATAGATAGAAGTCAGAAAGCTTAGAGAGTTAGCACACCTGAAGAAACAAGCAGATAGTTCATCCTTAACTTGTTCCCCCCCAGTTAATGAAGAACATAGCAGGCCTGCACTGACCTAAAAGCAAACTTTCCAGGACTTAAGAAAGAAAGCTTCCTGAGCTAATGACAACCAATAGATAGGATCAGAAATTTATAGCTGTGACTCAGGAAAAAAATAAATACTTCCAAGGACCTAAAAACCAAAATAAAACTCTCCTGTGGTGCCTACATGTCCTTGCCCTATTTGACCTAGGTAATTGGAAGTTACCTAGGAAATTCAGCCAGCATGGCATCCGGCAGTCCCTAACTGACCATGGTGTCATGTTATGTGCTCTCTGTTGATAATTACAAACTTTAAGGCTTGCAGCTACAGAAGAAAGGACACCGCTTATCTACACCGGCTTCTTCTGAGATGGGCCTGACTGTTAGAGCAGCGTTCCTGCAGTTTGCTACTTAAGCCACAGAAAAGTCTTGGTCATATAGATGGAGAAGAAGAGACAGAGACAGATGGACAGGAGAGACGAGGTGAATGAGCTAACTGAGGAGAATAGATCGCAAGGCCTAGAGAGTTGGATTGCTAGCTTAGAGAAACTTTGTTTTTTTCCCTTACTGTGCACATTGTTATTTCCTTTGATTTTATTCTTTGCTTTTCTTTATCTTTCTTCATTTTACTATTAAAGAAGCGCTCCTGCGTGTCATAATCACCACAAGGCATATTCTATGTGTCTTATTAAAGCGCACTAAGCGTGCCAACTAAGGGTCCCATAGAAGAGTGAGGTACTGCGCTCACTTGTCATGGTTTCGGTTGTTTATCCTCCTTCGTGGAAGCTGAGGAACCCATCGCGGGGACTAGAGCTGGACTCAGACCCCCGCAGCCCAGACTACTGTAACCAGCAATCATCACAGATGGAGAAAATAAAATACTCTATTGACATACATACAGAAGGTGCTAGAAAGTAAAGTCCCAACCTAACAAGGTTAACTACATCCAAGAAAACACAGGGAATAAATAATCTCAGACCAGCAAAGTCAAAAGCAGGGAAACACCACACACACACACAGAGGCACCGTCACCACCACTAACACCACCACCACAACCAACAACAAAATAACAAGAACCAACAATGAGTTGCTAATCTCTCAACAACAATGGCCCCAACTTCCCAGTAAAAAGATACAGACGTGCCTGGAGGTGGTGGTGCATGTCTTTAATCTCAGCACTGGGGGGGTGGGGGGGGGGGTGGGCAGAGGAAATCCTGCTCTACAGAGTGAGTTCCAGGACAGCCAGAGTTCCAACAGACAAATCCTGTCTCGAAAAGCAAAAAAAAGATACAGATTTACAGAATGGATACAAAAACAGGATTCTTCCCTCTGCTACATCCAGGGAACACAGCTTAACATCTCAACATCTCTAGTAAAGGTTTGTAACAAAGATACTCCAAATAAATGGGCCTACGAAACAAGCTGGCGTAGCCATTTTAATATCTGAAAGAATAGACTTCAAACCAAAACTAGTCAGAAGAGCTAGGGAAGGGCAATGCATATGCATTGAGGAAATGTCATCCACCAAGACGACATTTCAGTTCTTAACATCTATGCCCCAAGCACAAGGCACCTAAGTTTGTAAAAGGAACACTACTACAACTTAAATCACATATTGACTGTCACTCACTGAAGTGGGAGACATAATGCCCACTCTCGCCAACAGACAGGTCATCCTAACCCTAAACAGAGGAATGCTGGAGCTAGCAGGTGATATAAGCCAAATGGACCAGACAGATACTCACAGAACATGTCACCCAAAAGAATATACCTTTTTCTCTGCACCTTATGGAACTTTCTGTAAAATGGACCACATACTTGGGCACAAAACAAATCTGAACAGATATAAGAAAGTTGAAATCACTCCCTGGATCCTATCAGGCTACCATGGATTAATCTGGATTTCCACAAAAGAAAAAACAGAAAGCTTACAAAGTAATGGAAACTGAACAACCCTCTACTGAATGAAAAATAGTTCAAAACAGAAATTCATAAAGAAATTGAAGATTTTCTAGAATTGAATAAAAATCAATACACAAAAAACTCCAAACTTATGAGACACAATAAAAGCGGCTCTAAGAGGTAAGTTCATTAGCACGAAGTGTCTACATAAAAAACGGAGCGCTCTCACACTAGCAACTTAGCAGCACATCTGAAAGCTCTAAAGCCAAAAAGAAGAACTCACACCCAAAAGGAGACAGCAAGAAACAATCAAACTCAAGGCTGAAATCAAGAAAATAGAAACCAACAAACAAATAATACGCAGAATCGATGAAACAAAATCAGCAACATTAGAGAAAAGTCAATACAATTAACAAACCCTTGTTAAATAACTAAAAGGTAGAGAGAGAAGATCCAAATTAATAAAATGAGACATGAAAAGGGACGGAGCATCAGACACTGACTAGAAGGATACACTCGGAAAGCCTGTACTCTACCAAACTGGGAAATCTAAAAGAAACGGACAATCTTCTCAATAGGTACCACTTGCCAAAGTTAAATCCATATCAGATAAGCACTTTAAGCAGACCTATAACCCTATCGAAATAGAAGCAAGCACTGAAAGTCTCACAACCAAAAAAACCAAACAAAAAACCAGAGACAGAAGGTTTTAGCACAGAATTCTACCAGATTTTTAAGTAAGAGTTAATGCCAATACTCCTCAAATCGTTCCACAAAATAGAAACAGAACAGAAGGAATGTTGCCCGATTCATCTTATGAGGCCACAGTTACCCTGATAACCAAACCACATAAAGACCGAATAAAGAAAGAGAATTACAGACCAATTTCCCTTATGAATATAGATGCAAAAATATTCAAAAAAATACTCACAAGCTGAATCCAAGGACACGTCAAAAATATAATCTGCCACCACGCAGAGGCAGCACATTCACTAGGGAAGTAGACGCAGACAGATCTCTGAGTTCGAGGCCAGCCTGCTCTCCAGAGTGAGTTCCAGGAGAGACAGGGCTACACAGAGAAACCCTGTCTCAAAAATCTAAAAAAAGAAAAGAAAAGAAAAATCATCCCCCATGATCAAGTAGGCTTCACCCCAGAGATGCACAGATGTCTCAACACACATAAACCAGTAAATGTAATCCGCCTATAAACAAACTGAACGACAAAACCGCGCGATCAGCTCATTAGAGGCAGAAACAGCCTTTGATAAACTCCAACCCCCTTTCATGGTAAAAGTCCTGCGGAGATTAGAAGTACCAGGAGCACACCTCGACATAATAAAGGCAGTTTACAGGAAGCCCACGGCCAGCATCAATCCAGTGGAGAGCAACTCACAGCAGTTCCACTAGATTCCGGAAGACGGCAAGGCTGTCTTCTCTCTACACCTTCATTGTAGTGCTTGAAGTCTTTGCTACAGCAGCGAGACAAGGGAGGCAGACCACGAGGGTACAAACTGGAAAAGAAGAAGGTATCTTTATTTGCAGATAATTAGTAAACGTAAGTGACCCTAGAAATCCCACTGGAAAGCAACGACAGCTGACATTTTCAACAAAGTAGCTGAACACAGAATTAACTCAGAAAAATCAGTAGCCTTCTGTCTTAGGATTTATTTTTTTTTAATTATTTTTAGATTTATTTTATTAATGTGAATGCCTGCATGTATGTCTGTGTACTACATGCATGCTTGGTGCCTAAGGGAGTGAGTGGTAAGCCTCCACGTGGGTGCTGGGAACCAATCCCAGGCCCTGTACAGGAAGTGCTCTTCACCACTGAGCCGATTCGCTAGTCCCTCCGTCTTGGGGTTTCTGTTGGTGTGAAGTGTTGGGGAATATCTGAACAAATTTCAGATATTGTATTTACTGACTGCTGCGTATATATATGTACCCCGTACCTTTAAAGATAAATCATTGTGGGGCAGCCTGACGAGCTGGCAGGATGGGTGATTTCTATAGCTGAAAAGAACTGCTTCCTATACCTGTCTGAGTAATTGAAACTGCGTTCTGAAATTGTTGCTGAGGAAGGCTCACAGCACTCACCCCAGCCTCAGGCTACAACGGAGTGACTCGCTCCCACTGAGCTTCGAGCTGCCCCACCGTAAAGGTGTAAAGGTGACGTGGTTCAGCTGCTGAAGGGTTGTGGGGGAAGTTAAGCTGTGACATTTCTTTCATCACGCAAGTAGACCTTTGGATCAGAAAGGAGAGCTTTGAGTGGAAACAACTCCTGAGGACGGGGCAGTCGGGGTCGGCAGCTGAAGACCGCTCTTGCTGTGACGCCATTCCCTCGGCTGAGGTCTGGAGGCTCGTGTCTATGAAAATGTCTTGTTTTTATTAAACTCTTGCTAGATCAATTACCTAAAGGTTCTGGCGAACCAATGTAGGCCAAGAGAACAAGCAACAACGACAGGGAAGAGGACCATGACCACAGCAACTCATAAAGGAACACGTTTAATCGGGTGGCTTCAAGTTCAGAGGTTTAGTCCCTTACCATCCTCACAGCAGGAAGCATGGTGGCACAAGGGCAGACACGGCCTGAAGGGGAACAGAGAGTTCTACATCTGGATTGGCAAGCAGCAGGAAAAGACAGTAACAGTGGGTCTGGCTTGTTTCTGAAACCTCTAATAGCTGACACTCTCTGTGGGTTTGTGGGGGACCTTTGCATTCAAACTACCACACCTTTCTGTACGCAAATGGTTAATGGACTGAGAAAGAAATCAGGGAATTGACACCTTTCGCAATAGCATCAAATAATATAAAATATTTGGGTAAATCTAATCAAACAAGTGAAAGACTTGTATAATAAAAACTTCAAGTCTTTGAAGAGAAACACTGAAGAATGTAAGCACCTGCTCTTACTTGTCCCAGTTTACCTGATATGGCTGGCGAGGGAGATAACCAGGCTCAGGCTGGGGGGATCACAGCAAAACTGAGGCTGGAACAAATTTATTGAAAGCAACCAGACTTTTTAGTCTGTTATTAGAAAAAGAATATAATAGCAATTGCCTGGATCAATACAGTTGTAGTTGCCAGGATATGACATTTGCAAGCTACACAAGGTATACAAGATTAATGCCTAAGACCAAGTGTCCTGTCAAGCTTCCATGATTCCCTGACTTCTCAGGTGTAGGGCTCCCAGGCTAAAGAGTGAAGTTGTAGCACTAGCGGTCCTCGCCCCCTGGGGCTAGCAGGACACTCGGAAACTCCTTTACTCTTGAAGCCCTGGAAGCTGCTAACTCAGTAAACAGATTGGCAAAATGTCTGCCTGCCTCGTGGGTTTCGGCAAAGGCCATGGATATTGTGGGGGTTGGCCAGGTATGCACCTCCCCCTGCCATGCTAATTAAGGCTTCTCCGCTTGAGGGGAGAAGCCACGCCCTTATGGGGAGAGGTTATTTATTGGGGAAGAACCCCTTGGAATAAACGAGTTCAGGTCCACCAGATGCCGTCTCTGTCTCGTGTTCGTTCTCAGCAAGCGGGGTCAGGCGACACCACGCGGTCCTAGGAACCCACGTCCCAAGTGTCCCCGGTGCTTCCCCACAGCTTTCGGCTTGCCTTTTCTCGCCCCTGGCCAGGGTGGGAACCAAGTGGCTCCCCAGCCAGCTCCGGGCTGGGATAGGGTGGTGGTGGAACGTGCCGGGGAGACCGAAAACTAAAAACAACACTCAGGGAACATAGAAACAGAAAACCACATTAATGCTTCACTGGCTGAAGGAGTACTTCTGTTTCTCAGGAACTGAAAGGCACACGGTACCTCAGGAGCCACAGATTCTAACCCGAAAAGCCTATAACACATATTTCTCAAGGCAGCTAGACCAGGTCAACTCCATAGTTCTCAGCAGAGGAGACCAGAAAGTGAAAAGATCTCCCATGGTCATGGATCAGCAGTATTAACACAGTAAAAATGGCCCTCCTACCAAAAGCAACCTACAGATTCAATGTAATCCCCATCAAAATGCCAAAACAATTCCTCACAGATCTTGAAAGGAAAATTCTCAACTTCATATGGAAATACAAAAAACCTAGGCTAGCTAAAACCATCCCAAAGAATAAAAGAACTGCTGGAGATATCACCATTCCCAACTTCAAGTTGGACTGCAGAGCTATAGTAATTAACACAGCATGGCAGTGGCATAAAAAGCAGACATGTTGATCGACGGAATCAATCTGAAGACCCAGATTTAAATCCATACACCTATGGACACCTGTTTTTTGATAATGAAGCCAGAAATATACACTGGAAAAAAAGACAGCATCTTCAACAAATGATGCTGATCAAACTGGATGTCTGATGAATACAAATAGATCCATACTTATCATCGTGAACAAAACTCAACTTCAAATGGATCAAAGACCTCAACATAAAAGCAGACTGAACTGGACAGAAGAGAATGTGGAGAATAGGTTTGAACTCATTGGCACAGGAGAAGACTTTCTGAACACAATGCCATTAACACAGGCACTAAGATCAACAATTAACATGTGGGAGCTCATGTAACTGAGAAGCTTGTGTAAAGCAAGACACTGTCATTCAGACAAAGCGGCAGCCTACAGAATGGGAAATGATTTTTATCAACTCCACATCCTATAGAGGACTAATGTCCAAACTATATAAGGAACTCAAGAAACTAGATATCAAAACAAAACAAACAAATAAACAAAAAATAATCAGACGGGCAATAGTGGTGCATGCTTTTAATCCCAGCATGTGATTGCAGAGGCAGGTGGATCTTTGTGAGTTTGAGGCCAGCCCCGTCTACAGAGTGAGTTTCAAAACAGCTGGAGCTACACAGGGAAACTCTGTCTCAGAAAAGCAAAACAAAACAAACAAATAAACAAAAAACCAACCAAAAAACCAAACCCAAAACCAAAGACAAATAATCCAAGCCGGGAGTAATGGCCAATGCCTTTAATCCCAGCACTAGGGAGGCAGAGGCATGTGGATCTCTGTGAGTTGGAGGCTAGCCTGGTCTATATAGTGAGTTGCAGGATAGCCAGAGCTACAGAGCTACATCAACCCCTCTGCCCCCAAAATAAAAATGGGGTACATATCTAAACAGAGAATTCTCAGTAGAGGAAACTCAAATGGCCGAGAAACACTTGAAGAAATGTTCAACATCCTTAGCCATCTCGGAAACGCACATCAAACTCCTCTGAGATTCCATCTTAAACCTGTCAGAAGGGCTAAGAGCAACCAAATAAGTGACAACTCATGCTTTGAGGATGTGGAGCAAGAGGAGCACTTAACCACTGATAGCGGGAGTGCAAATTTGTTCAGTTACTATGAAAATCGGTGTGGCAGCTCCTCAGAAAGATGGGAACCATCTACCTGGAGATCCAGCTGTACCACTCTTGGGCATACACGCATCGGGCCCTTCAACAAGGACACTTGCTCACCATGCTCATTGCTCTTCTATTCATAATAGCCAGAAACTAGAAACAACCTAGATGTCCCTCAATAGAAGAATGAATAAAGGTATACACACTGGAATACTACTCAGCTGTTAATAAAAATGACATGAAATTTGCAGACAAATAGAACCAGAAAAAAATCACCCTGAGTGTGGTATCCTAGACACAGAAATACAAATACTGTATGTGGATATTAGCTGTTAAGTCACTGATAACCAAGCTAGAAACCAGAGAACCGCAGAGAGTGTTAGTATGGTCTCCGTTCTGTCCGGCCCGCAGCCGTCTGGGTTTCTCCGGTTCCCTGCACTGGGAGCAGACCTTGACTCACCGTCTGGGATGGTGTGCTGTTTCTTAGCTGCTTCCACCGGCTCTCTAGCTCCACAGCGGCCCCACAAGAGAGTAGGTCTTGACTAAGGGACTAAAGGGAACAGATAGATCCTGTTAGGAAAAGGGAACTAGATAGATGGATATGGATGGATGGGAGGATCAGGTGGGGAGTGGGAGGGGAGAGTGGGTTGTAGGAAGGAATAAGGGGGAGGGACAACTAAAATTAAGGGGATTTGAGGGGTGTCATAGATATCTAATATAGTAGAAACTTCCTAAAATATATACATATATCAAGGCCATCTAAATGGAATCTGCAAATAGTGGGGGAGACAGAGTCCCGACTTGCTAAGTGAAGCATCCAGTACCAGGATTGGGTTATATCTAATTGAGGAGTTGGCCAAAGAGGCCCTGAGGTGTTGCCAAGGTGTTGCCAAGATTACCTAAATAGCTCAGGGTGTTGCCAAGACTATAGTTTGCTCTCCACAAACTGACAGGAAGGTTCCATTGCTGGAAACAACACTTACACAACTCACTGAACATGGAGATGTTGAGCATTCACCCCTATGTTCCAGCAACTTTGGTATAGAAGGTGTTATGCAGGCACCCAAAAGAGAAATGTAAGCACAAACCCAGCCACAAACCCTTTATCTACACTGGTGTCCTACCTGCAAGATATGCTAGGGTAATGGTGGCACAAACTTGTGGGCGTGACCAACCAATAGCTGATCTGACTGAAGGCCACTCCACTAGCTGGAACCCATACACTGCTTGGGTGACCAAGAACCTGATACGCTAACTCAGGGACCTAGGGTAAAAATAATACTGGTCTAAAAACAAAGGAAAAATAAAGGAGTGATAAAATGACCCTGAATGATATTCTGCTATACTCATAGATCAGTACCTTGTTCAACCACCATTAGAAAAGCTTCCTCCTGCAGCAGGTGGGAGTTTAAAGGCCCACAGCCGGACATTACACTGAGAGTGAGAGGCCTTGGAACACTCAGTCCTAAACCGGATGCCTATTGAATCCCTCCCTCCCCTCAGAGATCAGGGAAGAGTGTAAGAGTGGGAGGGGATGAGGGCACCAAGAAAACAAAGCCCTCTAAATCTGAGCAAAGCTCCTCTGGCCTCTGAGACTGAGGCAGCATGCACAGAGCCTGCACAGGTCTGTGCCAGGCCCTCTGTGTTTATATTATAGATTCTAGCTCGCTGTTTTTATGGGATTCCTGAGCATGTGAAGGAATGGATCTGATTCTTATACCTTCTGGGCTCTTCTGTTGGTTTGTCTTGTCCAACTCTGATATAATAGTTTTTATCTTATATTTCGTTATATTTTTTAAAAAACCAATGAATGAATGGAAAGCTAGCCACTAAGGTAAAAGGTTAACAACTGAACTGTCATTTATACCTGCTGAGAGGGAAAGTAGCTTTTTTATGCCGCTGAGTATTTGAACATATCTCCAGATACTGCATTTACTGATTGCTGTGTGTGTACCCTGTGTCTTTAAAGGTAATCATTGTGTTGGCAGCCTGGAGTGCCCCCAGGATTTGTGATTTCTATAGTTGAAAAGATGTTTGTTTTATAGATGTCATTGGTTGCCGCTTCTGTTAAATGCCTGCTTCCTAGACATGTCCAGAGGTCATGAGCAGAGTGATTGGAGCTGCACTATAAAGCTGTTGAGGAAGTCTCTTGGCACTCACCCAGCTCAGCCAACAAAGGGAGTGGATCGCTTCCCCAGAGTACAGGAGGCAGCAGCCTGCTGAAGGGTGGTGGGAAGAGTGAAGCTGGGAGGTCTCTTTCATCATGCAAATAGACCTTTCAGATCAGGAAAAGGGGCTTGAGTGATACAATCCCTAAGGATGGAGCAGTGGGGTGCCATGACACTGCTCCCTCTGCTGAGTCTGCAGGCTTATGTCTATGAAAATGCCTTCTTGTTTTTTTTTATTAAACCATTGCTGGATTAATTACCTATAACTTTTCTCGCGACAACAAAATGGACTCTAGTATTTTTATGTGCCTTTATTTGGTTATAGTTTGGCATTCTTTTTTTCTTTTGAGGTGTTATTTTTTTTCTTGTTCTATTTATTTTTGTGTTGGGTTTTGTTTTTTGAGAAATAACTTGAAGTTGGGTGGATAGAGAAGAAATAAAATCTGGAGGGACTTGTGGAAGGGGAAGAATATGATCAAAATATATTTAAATTTAAAAATATAATAAAAAAGAAAAGCTAAAAAAAAAAAAAAGACTGGCACACAAATGCTTTTGCTTACAAGTGATGCACATCAGTGCTACGGTTTCATTTGCTGAAGCAAGTCACTTACCAGAACTGATAAGACGGCATCAGGAGGTGCAACTCCTTTTGTAAGTTGCCTTGGTCATGGTATTTCGTGAAAAGCAGAGTCACTAAGACATAGACTCTTGTGTTTCCCTTGCTTTGCTTACTCATATATCAACACATTCAGGATAAACTGATTTGAAACCCCACTTGAATAAAAACTCTTAGTCCTTTCGAGTATCTTACTAATTCAAAATACAAAAAAATGCAGAAATGACCACCATACCAAGCATCCGTTAAACTAATTTTCCAAAATCCAAACAAACTCAATTCTAGGATAAGGATAAGCACCAACGCTTTGGTATTAAGCGTGAACTTGTGCCGAGTTTCCTGCCTTTGAGTTGGGTAGGTGGAGAGAGAGAATCTGGAAGACTTCACCTCCCACCCCACACTCTCAGCTCTGGGATTACAAGCATGTGACATTGCACTTGGCACAGAATAGTTTTTATAATCCATCATTTCTTTAAAATATACGTGAACAAATATAAATATACATATGCACATACATGTATATTCATATATATATATATATAATCTGAATGTACATGTACTTTGTACCTTTAAAACATAACTTGATGAATGTTGCTATAAAGTGTTTCTTACTCCTTGAATTATTAAAATATGCATGAGTGTACTTTCTAAAGAAACAGAAAGCCGAGTGCTCTCATGATGGCTCAGCGGTGCTTGCTGCTAAGCCCAACAACCTGAGCTGTTGCCCAGAACTCACATGGAGGAGGGAACTGACTTCTGCAGGCTGTCTTTGACACCCACATGTGAGCCATGGCACACGCCAACCCCCCAAAACACAACACGTAAATATCCAATAATCAAATGCTAAAAACCAACAACAATAAAAAAAAAAAAACTTAGGAAAAGCAATCCACCAAAATACTAACAACTGACAAATCTGGGAAAACATATAATATATCCCTAATAAAAATATATGTAACAATAACAAAAAAACTATTTTTATTTTATTGATTTGGCAAAAATTCAAAGGCCTTGCTATGGTCAACATCCATAAAAGTGAGTAACTTTACTAGTGGAGAACAAATTGTCAGAGAATAATTTCACAGTGTTCATAAAAGTAAAAAAAAGAGAAAAAAACCACATTTTATGATCCAACAGTCACTCTGCCCTTTAGGACACTAGTGTTCCACAGAACCTAGAACATGGGCTCTAGAGCCAGACCACTGAAGTTCAGTTCCATTTCCTGACCCTGGAAGTTTCCTCCCTCCCTCCCTCCCTTTCTTTCTTCCTTTCCTTCCTCCCTCTCTTCTCTTTTGTCTTGAGACAGGGTTCCTCTGTGTGGCCTTGGCTATCCTGGAACTCCCCCCAAGTGCTGGGATTAAAGGTAAGTGCCACCAGTGCCTGGCGATTTTTCTTTTTTAAACACTTATTTGTATTTTAAGTGTACGGATGTTTTGCCTGTATGTGTAGGTCTTGTCTGTGCATGCCTAGTGCCCATGTGTCGGATTCCCTGGAACTGGAATCACAGACAGCAGTGAGCTGAGTGTGGGTGCTGGGACTCAGCCTGGATCCTCTGGAAGAGCCGACAGAGTACTTAGCTGAGTAGCTCTTTCTCCAACCCTGACAGATTTTTAAAAATTTTCTGGACTTAAGTTTTTTCAGTTATAAAATAGACATTATAATAACATCCACTTCATAGTCTTGTTCTAAGAATACATCCTGTAAGTTTATAATAAAGAACTTCTTAATAAACATGAAGGCAAAAACAAATTTAAAATGTCTTTATTTGTTTATATACTGTTACCTATTTAAAAAAAAAACAACCAAATATCTGTTAATTTGCCAAGCTTATCTGAAAAGAAAAAAAAAAATCACCTCTGTCACATACCGACATGATACAGGAGGCAGATGTGAAAGTTAATTTAATAGACATCATTAAGCAATCACACATACGCAACTTTGGACAAACGGTTAGAAATACAGACTGATGTTAAAGCCGGGCATACGGAGAGTCTGACCACCACAGGGTAACAGACTTTCTCGTACTGTTTCCTCCACAAATCTGCTGTGAATCTTCAAATTCCCAATTCCAAATCTTCAAGCTCCTGGAGAAGGGCTGTCTCTTTTTGAATTTTCTCCAACTAGAAATGTTTCAAACAATAAAGTTATAAAACAGAAAGTAACTATTTGGTCTGTAACCAAGACGGTTTATGAAGGACAGAATTATGAGATGGAATGCTCTCACTCTGTGTCAGAGCCACTGGTAAAGCCAGACTAGAAAGCAATTCTAATTATTTCTGTTGTGACTAAAGGGGCAATCCATAGCGCTGCCTTACTGTCCCTTCCAGGAAGACTGCCCACATCTACCTGGGCTTAGAAGTACTTTGAGGCCAGGTGGTGGCACACACCTTTAATCCCAGTGCTCCGGAGGCAGAGGCAGGCAGATCTGTGAGTTCGAGGCCAGCCTGGTCTACAGAGTAAGTTCCAGGACAGCCAGGGCTGCACAGGAAAACCCTGTCTCAAAAAATAAAACAACAAAAGTCTTGGGAACTGGGGAGGGAAAAGGCAAACTCGACAGTGTAGACAGGAAACTTGACAAGAGACTGTCACTGACCTACCCTAACAACTGTCACTACCTTTGCAGCGGCAGCATTAGGATAGCCCCAGGGAAGAGTGACTCCTTCACCGAGATCTGTGATCATCTACCCCAGCGGAGAGAAAATATAAAGAGTATTCAAAGGAATTTTGCAGTTTCCCAGTCCAGATTTTCAGCTGTGCTTTTCTTCCTGACTGAGCAACCGCTTAGACTAAGCAGAGGAGGGTGCTGATGACTACAGTCCCAAATGACATGAAGCTGTACCTGGTTTTTCTCTAGCTGTTTCCCAGCAGCTGCCTGCTCTTTCAGCTGCTCGATGGCTTTCAGTTTCTGTGAAATCAAATATGAAAAAGGAGAAGGAAGAAAAAAGTTACTTCTTAATGCATATTATCATATTAACAACAACCATACTACAATTCTTTCAAAGATGGTCTGTTAGAATGCTAGGATAAATTCTTTTTAAAAGTTAAATATAAAGTTATATGTTAAGGGCTGGAGAGATGGCTCAGTGGTTAAGATAAGAGCACTGGCTGCTCTTCCAAAGGACCCGTGTTCAGTTCCCAGAACCCACATGGCAGCTCACAGCCATCTGTAACTCCAGTTCCAGGGGATTTGACGCTCACACACAGCAGGCAAAACATCAATGTAATATACATAAATAAATAAATAAACTTTAAAAAATTGTATGTTAAAAACATGAGATTGGCAAAATAAGTTTTGCAAGTTTTTTGTTTCTTTGTTTCCTTGTTGTGTGTGTGTGCCGGTGCCTAAGCTGGAGCATGCATGGAGGCAGAGGCTGACTCTGGAGTCTGCTCCCCTCCTCTCACATCGCGGTGAGCTCTGGCCAGTGTCGGGATTCGGGAGAGGCCTCACACCCAGGGTTTCTGGGGCTAATAAGCTCCTTTTTGTGTGTACATTTAAAAAAGGAACAAAGTGCTTGCCCTACCTGACCCAAGGCAGCTACTGAACTGCTGAGGTAAGTGTTCGGAGATGGGAACGTAGCCAGTAGAAAGCACTGGCTCAGTACGTGTGAGCTCGGGGCTCAATCTCCAGTCCCACAGCAACCACAACAAAGCATGCCTTTCCTGCACAGATGTCAGCATCGCATTTGTGAGAGGGACTGAACCGAGAACCTTTTCTAAATTACACTATTTTATGGAGAGACAGCAGCGACGAGAACTGCTACCCACTCTTTAAATCCCTGTTCTAAGCACCTGAGTTCCACTCTTAATTATGCAGCTCTTCCGCACAAGTCTTCTGATGCACATGTCTGTTTTCATTTAAGTCTCTCACCTTCTTTAGATTCTTAATTTTTTTGTCTACTTCAGGATCACCCGAAGCAGACTGGGTGACAGCGCTCCGCGGTGCACTCTGTGGGACAGGGGTAGGAGCCACATCACTTCTTGCTTCCTAGAGGTGAAAACAAAATTAGACATTTATTCATTTTGTATGCGTGTGTGTGTTTGAGACAACTTCCAGCAAGCGCTGTTGTCCAGCTTGACAACTTGAGTTCCATTCCTGGGACCCGTACTGTGGATGGAGAGCTAACTCCCAGCAAGCACCACGGCACCACACGTGTGGCGGTCAGAGGACGATCTGCAGGAGTCGGCTCTTTCCTTCCACTGTGTGGTCCCGGGGATCAAACTTGAATCTGACCTAATGACAAACATTTCTAGAGATGAAGTATACTCACTGCAAAAGGGAACAATTTTTTTAGCTTCAATTTTTAGAAGAATATAATGCAATTTTATCTTCTGAAATGAGGTTACTGGGCCAGTGAGATGGCTCAGTGGTAAAGATGTTGCTGTCAAGTCTGAAAACCTGAAGTTGATCCCAAGTGCCCACAGGTGGAAAGAGAACTAAGCCCTTAGGTTGCCCTCTGAACTTATGTGGCACATTTCCCCTAGGAGGGCAGGAAGGAAACCAGAGGTCACAGATCTAGGAAAGCAGAAAGCTGAAGGCCCCCCAGCTTTATAAGAGGAACAAACAACCGCCAGGGCAAAGACTGAACAACTAGGCTAAAGAAAAGAGATTTTAGACAGTGGCACGTTCTGCTGGCTGCGCAGAGAGCCCCAGAGCTGCAGCTTTCTAAGTCATCACCTATGTTGGGTGGTTTTTCAGTAATGCAGCTGCTTTGTGAGTCATCCCTGACCCTTATAAGTAACCCCTTACCTACAGTCTTGTGAGGAACCCCAATAAAACCTTACTGGTTCACCAAGGTGGACTTTGGTGCAATCATTACTTTAGTCTGTTGTGGGCTCCCTTTCCCGGGGTGAAGAGATGAACGTGCTGCTATCCCCAAGAAGAGTCTGTTATAGAACACCCTCTACACATGTGTGTTTGCATGTGTGTCACAGGTGAATGCATGCTCACTTGGACAAGTTCAATCTTCAGAACCCATTTAAAGAACCAGGTACACAAGATGGGGGGTAGGAGAAAGAAGAATCACAGCCTGAAGCTCACTCTCAGGCCAGCTGGCCTGGACAGGAGACCCTGCCTCAACACGGTTGGAAGGTTCTCCTAAAGGCTATACACATCTAAGCCCTCTCACCCCTGAAATTATTAGGTCATGAGTGCACCCACTACAGGAATTGGATCAGTAAGTTTTCTCAGGAGGCTTTATGTTCTCTATTATTGGAGGACACAAAAAGGAAGTCCTCCCACACCTTGATGAAACTCCTGCCACATGACTTGTGGGCGATAAGCTTCTATTGCTTACTTGTTATCCAACCCAAGGTATTTTAGTAGTCTAAGCAGACTAAGATATCTACTTTGCCTAAACCTCAAAACCATGGCTACCCTTACCCTGCGGGGGTCCTGGCGGTCCAGCTCTGGCCCCCGCGAAAATGGAGGTTCTTTCTTCCACGAAGGATGGGTAAACCCCAAAGAAACACGAGACAGTCTTGGTGGCTGTTGAAACCGCACGAGGCCTTTTTATTAAATGAACTTGGCGCAGCGGCGGCTTGGGGCGGCCGCCGCGCACGGGCGGGAGATGTGGGCAAGAGGCGAGAGGGCAAGAGGGCAAGAGAGAGAGCGACCCCCGTCCAGGGCTTTTATTAGGGTCCCCTGGAGCCCTAATCTTGAGTTATTTTGATTGGTTCCTCAACCTTGTCGGTCAGGTGTGGGGGTAGCCGCCTGCACCTGAGACGCAATGGTGCCTGGGTATTCTGGGGAAGAAAGAATCCCTGCTGAGTGGTGGGGAGAAGCTGCTAATAACTACTAACTTAGGGGAATTTTCTGGGTTTTATATTTCTTAAATCTTTGCAATAAACCTGGGTTGCTTTATTGCAATTTACTTCTGGATAGCATGGCTGTGTTCCATTCCAGCCCACCGTAGCCAGCTCAGGGATTGATTTTGCTATTACTATTGGCTTATACAGATCTTATTATAGATGAGAGAACACATGCCACCGTACAGTGAGGACAACAAGGGAGCAAGGCAGTTAGGGAATTCCAGTTCCCGGCAGTGAATTCGCTTCAGGAACCTTGTCAAGCTAAAGCATTTCATAGCCTGGGAAACCTGGGCCCCAACATTACCCCACCAACCAGATATTCCCAAATGCAGCTGAACACACTGTCACCACAAATAATTATGTCAACTATTACAAGTACATAAATGTTTTTTGTCTAAGTATATAAATAAAAATTCTTAGACAACTTCCATTTTGATTACTTAGTATTTCTAAGCTTTTCTTCTGGTTTCTTAGGTTCTCAATTGAATTAATTCCATACAGTAACGTACTACTTACTAACAGATGTCTTTACAATTATGAATTTCCAGGTTTTTGCTTTTTCTTTCTTTAGAGACAAAGCCTCTTTCTGTATCCTAGCCCAGGCTGGCCTCAAACTCCTAACAACCCTCCAATTTGAGTCTTCCAAGTGCTGGGAGCACAGGTACAAGCTCTCACGCCCCGCTTTCACTCTTAATAAACACGTGCCTTAAGGAAAATAGACGACACCACTCCAGTTCCCATCAGGAGTCTACAGCAAGAAACACACCACACACCCCCACTCTGAGCTTAGTTTCAAGGTCAGGTCTCTTTGGACTTTTTTCCCTTTCATCACTTTAGATTCTCATGTTAAAGGCTTGGTTCCCACGGCAGTACTACCAAACGGCAGAGGAGTCTTTAGGAGGTGGGCTTAAAAGGAGGTTTTCAGGTCAATGGGGGAACGCCCTTCCGGAGCAGTGGGGCTCTAGTCCCTTTCTCTTTATCTCTCTGCTCCCTGGCTCAACTACAGATCAACAGCTTTGCCCCATAACAGGCTTCTGTCATGATATGCTACCTGACACAAACCCAAATGGGCAATCCACCCTGCACTCAACCTGCAAAACCACATCCCAGAGGCTGGGGATGTCGGCCAGAGGCAGATCACGTTCCTGTCGAGCGCAAAGCTGGACAGTCCCCAGCACTTCTCAAAGCAGGATGATGGTGGTAATGTTATGTCTGTAGAGCACAGTGGATGAGGAAGGAGGACCGTGAGCTCAGGGCCAGTCCTGAACTACAAGAACCTGTTACAGAGCCAAACAAAGTCCTGTGACTCAACAAATCTTCTGTCTTTACAACTATTATCCCAGGTACTCCACTGTAGGGACAGATGCTGACAGTTACCCACCACACAGACACGTAACTCACAGGAAGGAACAGAAGAAAGCTACCCAGCTATTTACATCTAATTCCAACTACATTCTCACATCACAGTCACACTTTTAGGAACGCAACTGTTAAATGTCAGGGTTAGAGCTAGGTGAAGTAGCTTTGTGCTTGGCTGTGGCGAGACCAAGCACTCCAGATACCTGCTTTGCGGCTTTTTTAGCTTCGTGCTTCCTTTGGTTTTTAAGGGCTGTTTTTGATACTGGCTTGTCACTTCCTAGATGCGGCTTCATATTCTGGGGAGGTTCCTCTTCATGCTATGAAAAATGTAAAATAAGCTCTTCTGAAGTGGAGTCCATGTATACATAGCAAATTGTGTACCTTTCTAGTACAGCCTTGTATCACCGCCTTACCTAATTAGCATTTGAATTCAAGTCCTGGACCTATGAAGTTAACATTTCACGTTGAGTTATCTTTCCCAGAAATTAGACCACTGTGAATCCAAAACAACCACTAGTGTCATTACCCTCAGCCACCCGTCATAAACAGAGACCTTCTTGCTGAAGACACATTACCCTCAGCCACCCGTCATAAACAGAGACCTTCTTGCTGAAGACACTACATACTTTGGCAAAGGGACGTAAGAGAAATCAATCTCAAGCTGACCAGGAAGCTTCTTCCCTGCTGCCTAGCACTCATGGTGACAGATAGTGCTGTATAGGCTGCCGAGGACAAAGGACATCAGTGGCCTCACCTAGTACTGGACCCTGTATGGTGCAATACTGACTTTCCAGGCAGGATGTGCCCACAATTGCAACAGTTGTATGCCTGTTACGCAGTAACTGCTTTCTAACTGGATTTGAGGCCTGTTCTACAAAGGAAAATTTCAGGCCTCTTACTGTATCCTGGTCAAAAGTCCTGATATTGTTACTTTGCTAAATAGTCATGTCGTCAAATTGTCTTCTAAATATTTATATTTAGACCCGAGCTGCTTCCAAGATTAGTCAGAGAAGCTCTCTTTTTCAGTGGGCAATAGTCAAAGGAGAGATGTATAACTGCCAAAGTGCTGAGAAAAAAGATAAGTGCTTAGCCCGAAAGAGGAAAAGGTATTGACCCCAATCCTACCACCAAGGCTAAGGGAACATTTCAGGAGTCGAAAAGAACGTAAGAGCTGGAAGATGGGAGGAGTGTTAACACTGTCTTCTGGCTAGGACAGCAGCTGGGGTTACCTACGCAAAGTCAAAGCAGCGAGTTCTGACATAGATGATTTCCAGGCCACAGCTATTACTGAAGAGTTGGTAACTGAAGCTGCTGGGAAAGGCAGAAGCACTGACTTTGAGGATATAGACATTGTAGACGCCCCCACACCCACGCACTGCGGGCAGCACCAAGTGGACGGAGAGGGCTATTTTAAAGAGGCATGGGGTTGGGAGGGGGATATGAGGACGGCTGGATGGGGAAACAGAGGTGGATACGGTCATATTTCATTGTATGTGTGTGTGAAATCCTCAAGAATAAAAAAAACTGCTTTTTAAACTGTGAGCCTCTTTAAATTAACCTTTCCTGCCAGCTGCTCACTATCTTCATCTTCCGTGGGCCCCAGTGATCTCTCTGGAGTATACTCTAAGTAGGTACTAAGCGGCACAGGCGAAGAGGAAAAGGTGTGCAGAGCTCCACACAGAGAGTGCTCTGAGCTGCTACTTACCAGCTTAGAACCAGTGACTGGTTTATGTCGTAAGGCTGGAGGTCTGTAAGCTGCTGCAACTTTAGGTTCCTCACTAGGTACTTCACTTGGAACTGCTTGGTATGTTATTGCTTTGGCTGGAAATATTCCCTCCAAAAATGGCTGCCAGGAAACCTGCCACAATTCTCCAGTTGATGGCACATCATACTTGTGCAAGAGCGAGCCAGTATAATGCCAAATCTTATACCCATTGTTAACACGCAGCCTGGGAGCACACGTGGCTGTTAGAATGTGCTCACCATCTGGGCACCAAGCAAAATACGTGGAATCAGAAGCTACTGGTTTAGAAATGAGTTTGTAGTTTTTAACATCCCATACTTCCATTTGTCCACGAAGATTTCCAAATCCAGCCAGGACTAATATATGTCCATGAGGGCTATAGTAGGCTGCATTGCGAGGACCAGTCCCAAAGTCAAATACAGGATCACACTTCAGGTTGAAAACTGTTGCTTTTGCAGGCATAAAACCATAAACAGCACAGAACTCAGTAGAACTAGAATTCCAAACTACATCATAAATTGGGCCATTTTTTGCTACAAAAAGAATATGAGAAAGAAACGAATCAGTGGTGAAAAAAATATTAGCACAAGATATAAGCTGGCCTCGAACTCACAGAGATCCTGGTGCCTCTGCCTCTCAGGTGCTGGGATTAAAGGCGTCCGCCACCACCGCCCAGTGAATCTTATTATCTTTTAAATACATTGGCCACATGGACTCATTGACACCAATATAGACTTAGAGTAGCACCTTATTCCTGTAAATAGAACTTAGGGTGTTTTGTGTCTTTTAATGAGGTCTTACTAGGATGCTCAGGCTAGTCAAATTCCTGAACTCAGACGCCCTCCTGCCTCCAAAGTGCTGGATGCAGAGTACAGGTGCAGTCTACCGTGAACGAGTAATATCCACACAGCTACACAAACACGAACTACAGAGAAACAGGCGCCACAAATGTGTCTGTATATCAAGGCAATTCATTTCATCTCTTTAATATGTCTGTATAATATCTTGTTGAAACAAAGCATCTTCTCTTAAGTGTACACAATGTCAAATTTCTAGGCTTTTGTTATTTCATTCAGTACCATATTGTGGAGATCTCTCTAGAAGAGCATATAAAAACCTGTCTTGCTCTCTGCTCCGTGACGCACTATAAGCCTCCCTGCTTCTCCACTGACAGCGCAGACAGACGCGCAGGAACAGGGCTGTGAAGTAAGTGCTGCGCCAAGGCCCCTCGCAATCTCTACAATGTTCTCTGAAGAGGCTGCGCCGACCTCCACACCTGCCAACAGGCTCTCCTGGCATGGCCCCCTTACACCTTTTTTCTTTTTCTTCCAGAGACAGGGTTACTCTGTGTAGCGTGGCTGTCCTAGAACTTGCTCTGTAACCCAGGCTGACCTTCAACTCAGAGACCCACCTGCCTCTGCCTCCCGAGCGCTAGGATCAAAGCGTGCGGGTAGACTATTCTTGTACCGTTGAACTTCCCCTCCAGTTACTGAGTAACCACGCAGGTGACTTGAGGTTAAGAAAGCTCGCCCTTTCTTATGCGCACGCATCCCTTGTCTGTTTTGTTGCTCTTTTGTAATGTTTTATTTTGTTTTCTTGCCGGGAAGCAACTGGGACAGGGTCTCTGGTAATTCAAGCTAGCCTTGAACTTGCTATGCAAGTGAAGATGGCCTTGAGTCTCTGGCCCTCTTGCTCCAACTTCAAAATATTGGAATTACAGGTATTCATTATTGTGTCCAACCCTTGTCAGAGTAATTTTTTTCTGTTTACCTTAGTTAAAAAGTTACCTATAAAAATCTGTAATTTTTATGTACTACAAATTTATATTTTTCTCAGGATTTTTGCTTAGAAAATCTTTTTTTAAAACCAATAGTAGAAACTTTTTTCTCATATTTTGACTTTTACATATAATTTTGAGGACCACCTGGAATTTATTTTGGTAAAAAGAAATAACAAATTTAGGGCTGGAGAGATGGCTCAGTGGTTAAGAGCACTGGCTGCTCTTCCAGAGAACCAGAGTTCGATTCCCAGCACCCACACAGCAGCTCACAGCTGTCTGTAACTCCAGTTCCAGGGGCTCTGACACCCTCACACCAATGCACATAAAATAAGGTTAAGTAAATTATAAAAAAAGAAAAAACAAATTTATGTTCAAACGATTAGCCAATTTTTCAAGAACCACAAATTAAATAGTCGATCTTTTCTTCACTAAGTGCTAGTTTTACCATACGCTATGTCTGCAGACGTACAGATCTATTTCTGGATGTTTCTATTTTATACATACATTACTATTTCATAAGCCAGGTCCAAACGTTCTTAGTTAAACCGTTTACACTTTAATATCTTATGTCAGAATTTCCCATGTCCTCTTAATATTTTCAAAGTATTTTCGTTAGTTTTTCATTACCAAATTTCAAACAAGTTTTTCAGTCTAAAAAAAAAAAAAGTAACTAGAATTAAAATGTTAAATTTTAAATTAGCCAGGAGAGAAATGACACCATTCATGAATTTTAATTAAAGTCTAGACTTCGTCTGAAGAGTTTTCAGGTATTTATCCCTTAGGCTCTTATGGTTTATGTCTCTTGGTGTGCCCTCCTTCTTTTAGTCTGCTATTTGGTATTTCAGATCTCTGCTTCATTTCTCATTCTAGTGGGAATCATTGGGCTTTTAAGGAGGGGAAGTACGGAATATGTCTCTGCTTATACATCTTCAATCACAAATCAGGGCGCTGCTAAAATTTAAAATCTATTACTGGGGGAGGCAGGGGGAGGGGGTGGGGGAACAGATTGGAGGAAGAAGGGGGATGGGAAGCCGGAGGAGCAGAGGGGATTAGACGTATGGAGAAGAAAAATAAGAAAACTGAAAAGTAAAATAAAATACATTATTTTGGGCTAGAGAGCTGACATAGCAGTTAAGAGCAACTTGTTGCTCATGTAGAGGACCCGAGTTCAATTCCCAGGACCCAGTGGCAGCTCGCAACCAGTGTTAACTCCAGTTGCAGGAGATTTTGACCTTTGTGGACAAGTATGCACATGATGTACAGACATACATGTAGGAAAAGCACTCACGTACATAAGATAACTATACATTTTTTTAAGTAATTTAAAATTTAAAAAATTTTAAGGCAGTGGTGGCACACGCCTTTAATCCCAGCACACGGGAGGCAGAGGCAGGCGGATCTCTGAGAGTTCGAGGCCAGCCTGGTCTGCAGAGTGAGTTCCAGGACAGCCAGGGCTGCACAGGGAAACCCTGTCTCAAAAAACCAAACCAAACAAAAGAATTTTTAATTAAATAACTATCATTTTACAGTTAATTTAGCTTATCGAAGTAAGAGGTGAATTGGTAACACTGTTGGATTTTGTTCTCATTTCTACAGCTATTACTAGACTCACTACATCTACTTGCTGTGTGGGTTACGTGCTCAGAGAGCTGCTGGAACAGACCACGTCACTCAAAGGTGCAAGTGCTGGCATAACGCTAGCAAACTAACTGCAGCCTGTCAAAATCAGGATTGCCTGAGGATGACTCTAGCTTCTCAATAAAGACGGATTTTATCATAAAGGTTACGATGGTATTTGGGTTTATACATTTTGTTAGGAACGTAGACCAGGGTTAGAGAAATGGCTCATCAGTTAAGAGCCCTGACTGTTCTTCCAGAGGTCCTGAGTTCAATTCCTAGCAACCACATGGTGGCTCACAACCCTCTATAAAGAGGTCTGATGCCCTCTTCTGGTATGGAGGTATACATGCAGATATAGTACTCATTAATAAATAAATCTTAAAAAAAAAAAAAAAAAAAAAAAGGATTTAGAGTGTATTACCTTTACGGTGTATTTTTTTAACTGTTACTGTCTCTAACCACAGGAAAGCTGTTAAAGAGTACTCACGTAACTGGACTACAGCACTTTCTCCATTTGTTGCAATGTAGTGTAGCGTCTGTTCTCCATAGTAGGACGCTCCTGTCTTGTCAACATCTGTACTAGCGATTACCAGCACAGCAGTAGCTATCACAGTGAAAGTGTTCAGTTAGACTCAAAATCCAAGCTAAAATCATCTATTCCTTTCTCTATACAATATAAATGTGAACATTAATATTTGATGACAAAAATGAAAAATTCTTCAATGTACCTTTTTTATTCCACAGCATTGTAACCTTATCAGCTTTAAAGAAGCTTTTATTGGCTAGCGATGCCTGAGGTCCAGCAAATTTGGGATATTGATACAATCTAACAAATGAAGGTGCGCCTTTACTTCCCGGGACATAGACCGCCACCTAAGATACACATGCATAAATCAGAACTTAATTCTTAGAAAGAGAAAAGACTTATATTCTATACAAATAAATAAATAAAAGCAGGAATTACCTTATAAGGTTGGGCTCCAGGTGACAAATTAAAGTCATTAACCTTTTGCAGATGTAATTTATTTGCAATTGTGTCTAAAACGAGAGGAAATGGATTAGGCTGATAAGTTAACAAAAACACATCAAAATCTGAATTCATTATAAAAGGCTATTGCAACTAAAAACGGATCGTTGTAGCTCCATGTAGATGAGGCAGAGCAAGCCAGTAGAAAAGGCACGGGGTAGGACTAGGCAGAACTAGGCTGGAACTCCATTCACTTATTTACCAGGTATGTGAACTCTGGCAAGTAACAAGATGATACTAATTATAGCGCCTACTTCCCGGGGATGGATTTTAAGAACACAAAGCCAACCACATGGTATATGCCCTAATAAATGCCAATTTCTAAGTTAAAGAGTCATAGAGACCATTAGATGGGAAAATCGGCCTCAGTCTGCTAGGTAAAGTGTTCACACAGAAACTCTGCAGGGTAAGTAATAATAAAGACAGCTGATACTGAGGACCCACGTGAATATGCAGTAGTGCTGCCCTACTTAATGGATAAAGAGCCGTTCTCTTTACTCCACTTCAGATGTCAAGGTGTTCAAAGGCAGCACAAATAATCAAACTTGTGAAGAGTGCTGCTTAGCACCATCCTGACACAAGCTAGAGCCATTTGGGAAGAGGGAACCTCCTGAGGAACTGCCTCCAGCAGACTGGACCACAGACAAGTCCACAGCTGTGGGAGGGCCCAGCCCACTGCAGTGGAGCCACTCCAGGCTGGTGGTCCTAGGTGCTAGAAGAACACATGCTGAGCACATGGGAGCAAGCCAGTGAGCAGCTTCCTTCGTAGTCTCTGCCTCAGCTCCTGCCCCCTAAGTTCCTGCCTCGACTTCCCTTTGTGATGGACTGGTAAGCTGTAAGATGAAATAAGCCCTTTCCTTCTCCAAAGTGGTCACAGCGACAGGAAGCAAACTAGGATATGAAGAGACAAATGAGCAAGCTAATGAAAAAGCAAGAGGGTAGGAGCATCAAAAGCAGGAAAACGTACACATGCTGTATGACCATAGTGACTAGGAGCTGAGACAAAGGGGGCTGCACGCTTTCCCTGGCACATCGAGCACAATTACCAGTCCCTACTGTACCATAAAAACCACCAAGCGCACTCTCACTAATTAGATGCTGCACTGACAAAGGAAGCAAATAAATACTTATGTAATTGTGGTAGTTCCTACTCGTCATTTCTAATATCCCAAGGAAATAAGAATCTTGACACAAGTAAAAGGTAATACAGATAAAGGTAAGTCAAATTTTGTGATCTCTTTTCTGTTAGGGTTGATGAATGGCTCTGTGGTTCAGAGCCACTGGTCCAGCTCCCAGCACGCTATGGCGGCACACAACCATCAGTAACTCCAGTCCCAAGGGTCCAGACGGACTCTTCTTACCTCCACAGGCATCGGGCGTGCCGGAGACGCACGCACACAGGCAAAAGCATACACAGAAAGTGAAACTAACCCTAAAAAAAACCTTTTAAAATCTTATCTTTAAATGTATGTTATCAGCATGAACACCCTCTGAAAAGAAAGAAAAAGTCTAGATACCATGATTATTGTAATACTGTAGTCAGTCTACAGTCTGCAAATACTGTTTTTTATGAGTAGGAATCAGGCTGTTTTAGAAACTTAGCTGACTCCAGATCAGCGGTTCTCAACCTGCCTAACGCTGCGACACTTTAATAGCAGTTCCTCCTGTTGTGGTGACCCCAACCTTAAAATTACTTGTGCTACTTTATTAAAAAAAAAAAAATCAAAAAAATTATTTATTTTACATGTACTGGTGTTCTGCCTACATGAATGTCTGTGTGAGGGTGTTAGAACCCCTTGAACTGTAGTCACAGATAGTTGGGAGCTGCCATGTGGATGCTGGGACTTGAACCTGGGTCCTCTGGAAGAGCAGCCAGTGCTCCTAACCACTGAACCATCTCTCCAGCCCCATGCTGCTACTTCATAATTATACTATTGCTGCTATAAATTGTAATGTAAACATCTGATACGCAGGATGCTCTTGGATCCTGTGAAAGCGTTGTTTGACCCTCAAAGGGGCAGAGACCCACAGGCTGAGAACTGTGCTCTAGATGTCTATTAGGGAATATTAGGATATCCTAGAACATTTTACTGTACAGCGAAAAACTCTTGAATCCAACTAGCAATTTAAACAAGACTGATAGCATGTTAAATTATATGATGAGAAATAAAGGCAAACTTCAAACTGTGGAAAAATATAAAAGAAAAACTACCTTTTGAAATAATCTCCCTACTGGCCCCAGTGTAGGGGCGCATGCCTTTAACCCCAGCACTCGGGCGGCAGAGGCAGGCAGAAGTCTGAGTTCAAGGCCAGCCTGGTTTACAAAAGAGTTCTAGGACAGCCAGGACTACGCAGAGAAACACCATCTAAAAAAACCAACAACTGCCTACCCAAAAGAGAAATAATCTATTACAAGGAGTGAAAAAGAGATTGAGCGGGAACCTAGAGACTAAAAGAAATCTAAGGTACATGAAATTGCAATATACAACATTTTGGATCTTGAGTTCTAAAACTCAATATAACATTTACAATGTTAGAAGTTTGAACATCAATCAGATATTTAACTATTTGTGATAATTCTATGGCTAAACTTTAAAAAGTAAGGGCTTTAACCTTCAGTGATAAATGTTGAAATGTTTGTTTACAAAATTTATATCTGGAATTTGTTTTAACTTAGAGGTAGGCAGAGGGAGGGGGATCACTGTGAATTCCAGGCTAGCAGAGCTCCAGATCTGGCTGCCCTAGAACTCATGACACAGGGCATCTAACTCAGAGATCCATCTGCCTCTGCTTTCCAAGTGCTGGACTTAAAGGCACAAATGCACCACCACACCCAGTGTGACACTAGCCTTTAATTCTAGCATTTGGAAGACAGAGGAAGAAGATCTCTGTGTCAGGCCAGGCAGGGCTACACGTTGTCTCAAAAATAAATTAATTAATTAAAAAGCGAATAAAAATAAACATAAAATTTTAAATTATATCACAGACTTTCAACAGCAATTAAGAACAGAAAAAGGTATTTTACTATTTTAATACCTATTATCTATTACCTAATAAAATAGTTATTATAAGAAGAATATATGCTCCAGAATATCCTTGGCATTCAGATTTACAAAGATGTGTGCAAATGAATAAAAACAATTATAAACGCATCAATAGCATCTAGGATGACCCCATGATGACACCAAGGTAAGGAAAACTGTATTTTAGATGAGGGCTAGCTTGTGGTTGAGCATTGGCTACCGTAATGTGTGAAGCCCTAGGGTAGATTCTTAGCATTTCACAAACAAAAAACTTTTGAGAACTATATTTAAAGTAAATAATAAAGTTATTTAGTAAGTCTTTCCATACTAAAGTTGTTGTTTTCAAAGAAGTGAACTTCATTGTTAACATTCCGGGCACAAATAATTTCATCATCTGACCAGGAAGGACACCTATGTCAAAAGAAAAAGAATTGGAAAAAGGAAGAACCATGTTAAAGCTTATGATGCTGTTTAAGATAAAACACCTATATTACCTCTACTACCAACAGTACTAATAGCCTTATTACATGGAGTATTTTTTTTAAAAAATATATTGTTCCTTTCTTTTTAAGAACTAAAAAAAAACCAAAAAACACTTTTACCATAATATATTCCTATATACTTAAAAACCGTTAAAGACATAGACTTTGGTCTATATTCAAAGTCAGTATCAGAGAAACAAATACATACAACGGCATTAGCCATACTGTGAAACTATCACTATAAGGATGGAGAGATGGCTCGACAGTTAGAGCACTTGGTTCGTGCAGAGAGCCAGCGTTTATTTTCTAGTACCATATGGTAGCTCATAATCATCTAGTTCTAGGCGGTCTGGTGTCTTCTGACCTCCGAGGGCACTCTAGGCATGCGTAAGGTACACATACATACACGCAGGCAAAACATTCAGAAAATAGACCTGAAAGTTGTTTAAAATAGCACTTTAAAGCATTTACTTACCAATTTTGCATTTTTTTCTGTATGAAAGATTTCAAACACGCTCCAGTTCTCATGTCGTAGAGCTGTAGGTTGGGCGTCCCAGCCGTGCCGTCTTTAGAAGCTGCAGTAAATGTATATATGTATTTAATAGAGACTGGCTTCTAGCACTTGTAGGATTTCATTCTCATGAAAAACGAGTAGGATTAAGAATATTAAACGAGCCCGATGGCAGTGGTGCACGCCTGCAACCCCAGCGCTCAGGACAGCCAGAGTTATAACAGAGAAACCTTGTCTTGAAAAATCAAAGACCATTAAATAAAAGAATTGTGTTAAGTCAACTCTCCTTCTTACCTTCAGTTAGGAGTTAATCATCACTGCTAAAACCATGACAACATGACAGCTCTTTGAGTGAAAACCACACATCTCTAACTTTTGTTTTAAGAATACTTGAGAGATTCTTATTTATTAATTCGGACATCTATTACTGTCAAAGGGATTAAGTCATAAACGTTTATACCTATGTGTCATGAAAATAAAGTGCATTCAAGATTCTCAATTTCCCTTTAATTAACTTGGAAAAACAAGATTCTTTGGCGTCCAAGCCTCTTGAAAGAATAAAACCCTAAGGCTTATAACTCAACAATGAACTATTACTATTTATTTGTTTATTTAAAAGGCTGTTATTGTTAGAGAATGTTTTTGCCCTCCTTCCTTCCTTTCTCTTTTTTTAATGAGACAAGGAAATACCCATCCTACACTGACCTCAAATTCCTGTGTAGCTGAGAATGACCTTGAACTTCTGATTCTCTGAGTACTGGAATTAAAAGCATGTGATATCTCACCCAGGTTGTGCAGTGTTGGGAATGCCAGGCAAGCTCTACGAACTGAGTCACATCCCAGCCCTAATAAAATGTCCTAGGACAGCCTGCAGACCACGCTCCCGTTTTACATTATACATGTATGCAGCACATGTATGCAGAACAGCCATAAACTTGCTCATGTACAGGGCAATGCTTCCCGCACTTTCTGGTTTTGGAGCCCAGGTATCATTCTAGCTACACTCATCTCTAACTTACAATCTTCCGGCTTCAGCCTCCCCCAAGCAATGCAACCACAGGCATGTACCACCTACACACTCTGTAGTAACAAACCCTTCTTTGCTATGGTATCTACTGTGCTGTCTTTTTCTTACAGTGATTATTTTAAATGTTGACTAAATCATTTTTTTCCAGATCTTTAGAGATCTTTCCTAGTCAGTAGTAACTTACTTGCTTATTTTTCTTATGCAGTTTTCCCTCTCCTTTATCTCATAACTTACATTTTCACTTCTCTTCCTGAGGTATGTCATTTGCAGTCAATCATGACCCAAAAGTATTAAAAGTAAAAATCCCAGAAATAACTCATTAAATTGCACACCATCTTGAGTCATGAAATCACAAGTCATCCCATTTTGTCTAATGGGAACATGAGTCTTTCTTCCTTCCTTCTTTTCTTTTCTTTGTTTTTTTCAAAACAGGGTTTCTTTGTGTAGCCTTGGCTGTCCTTGAACTAGCTCTGTAGACCAGAACTCACAGAGATCTGCCTGCTTCTGCCTCCTGCGAGGTAGGATTAAAAGTGTGCGCCACCGCCACCTGACATGAGTCCTTCTTTTTAATGAATCGTCTTTTAAAAAAATTATTGAATTATTTTGTTTTTTTTGAGACAGGGTCTCATTATGTAGCTCTGGCTGACCTGGAACTCACTACGTAGACCAAGGTGGACTTGAACTCAAAAAAATCCACCTGCCTCATGAATCATCTTTGTATCCCGTATACCCATATTACATCCATGTGTTTCTACCCACCCATTAGTCACCTGGTAGAGTTCTTGTCATTGTATTTACCGCCAGAAGACACAGTGCTAGCAAGCAACCCTTATTATACTTAATGGGTAGAAACACAAAAGTAGTGGTTCTAGCAATTTGGATAAGAGAAGCCACAAAGAGCTTCTTTTAAGTGAGAAGGTGAAAGTTCCTAATTATTTAATGTAAGAAAAGGCTGCATGCTTACAGATGTTAAGACTGACAATGAGAATAAATCTTCTAAATCTATGAAATTATGAACAAAATTTTTATGCTAATTTTTCTGTGATATCTCAAAAGTTATACTTATTTAGTTAAGCTGAAGTTAGTTAGGTTGAAAAGCCTGGGCCTGTGATGTAGCTCAGTTGATAGAGTGCCGGCCTGGCATGCAGGAAGTCCTGAATGTGGTCTCTAGCACGGCATGGATGGGGCATGGCGGTACACACCTGAGATCCCAGCATCCAGGAGGCACAGACAGGAAGATCAGAAGTTCAGAGTCATCATGGCTACAGAGTTGGAGGACAGCTGGGCTACTTGACATGGAGACCGCTTACAGGGTGTGGCCTACTTGCAGTCCCAGCCGTGCACCACGATCGTATTCTCTGCAGATGACGGAGGTGGGTACGGAGCGTGTGCGACCTAATCTTGTAGGAATACAAACCTAGCTTTTCTCCACCAAACGTGTGCCCTGTCAGAATATTGTACAAGGGGAGAATACTTACTAGTGTAAGGCTGCCACGTTGCCAGGACAGTGTTATTTGGCGAGAATTCAAGGCAAACTGCTTTTGGGAGGTCGAAGGAGTGCAGGAGTCCTTTGTTAGTGACATTGATTATATTTACTCTGGTTTCAAAAGAAATTACTTCAGCAAAAATATCATTTCATAACAACCAGCACTAACCAAAACATTCACATATTTTTAAATACAGAGCATTGCAAATTGTTCACTTTTCATAAAAATTGCTTTTCAGTTAGTTTCAAAAAAAAATCAAGGAAACACTTTAACTTAAAACAAATAATAAAAAATGTAAATTTTACCCAAAAAGTATTGAGAAATAGTACAGAATTAGCAGAAAGATCCAGAAGTGACATGACTCCAACTGAGCGAGTACACAGGCCGGCTGCAGGGAGCCGGGGTTGGGAGCCAAAGGGAAGGTAGGCACGAGGCAGGGCAGTGAAGCACAAGCGGAGACCAGAACAGTTAGGAGAGCAATAAGCACGCTTATGAAAACCTCAAAAGCTGTCTAACACATAGGCTATTAATATAGCTGCTGACACATCAATGACATCATGGCAGTAATCATCTATAAAAGTAGTCCCGCACTATATGCTTCCTACATAATCCCATGCAGTGGCACTTTCTGTAAATCCTCATTTGAATTTTTACAAGGTCATCACAAAAGAAAGAAAAGAAAGGGAATTGATCTGATCAGCGTATAAACGCTAGAGCCAGGCTCTGGAAATCAGTTGTCCTGACTTTCCCATACGGCACCAATGTGCCAGGATGAGGCTGCAGAGACAGCTTGGAGGTTAAGAGCAGTGGCTGCTCTTCCAGGACCCTTGTGAGAGTTCCAGCACTCCCATGATGGCTCACAGCTTGCCCTCTTCTGGCCTCTGTGGGTACTACACACATGGTACAGGCAAAACACCTCCATAACCCACATACATGTAAATAAATACATATTTTTTTAAAATTAAAAATGGAGCTGGCATAGTGGTACAAGTCTTTAATCCCAGCACTCAGAAGGCAGAGGCAAGCAGATCTCTGTGAGTTCATGGCCAGCCTGATCTACATGAGTTCCAGAACAGCCAGGGCTAACACAGAGAGGCCCTATCTTAAAAATAAAAAAAAAAAAAAGTTCCAGGTTGCTCAAACTTTAGACAATGCAGCACGATGCTGTGTGCTACAAATGTGCTGGACTGTACTGAAGGGCATTCTGGGAGGCATGGGCACACCCCACGATTATTCTTTCTAGGGTTAGTATGTGGGAGAGAGAGGGGGGTTCTATCCTATTCTTCTTAAGAAAGTGCTGTGTCTGAGGAGGACACCAAGGTTAGAGTAAGAAGGAGTGAGAATGAGACTGCATGGTAGTTTAAACACACATGGATGTGCATGCCCCCACACAATGATTCTTTGCAAATTATAAACTATCAACAACACATGTAAAATCACATGAAGCTTGTTTTTTGTTGTTGGTAACATTCAATAGTCATTTCTAGTTTAATAAAATTTAAAAAATCCTACTTAAGAATAGATTTGTTACAGCTTTTGAAACTGACCAAGACCAAGACCACAATCAATACCCATAGCTGACTGGAGCAATGTGTACTATTTTACAATCATATCATTTTAAGAAAATGAAAGCTAGCATCTGATACAGAAAATACTCATTAAAATAATGACACCATTTAAAACAGCATAGAGGGATAGACTAAAAAGATTTAAAGTTGAATCCAATGAAAGGCTAAGTGCATATATTAGTAAAATAAATAAAATCATTCAAAATAACAGTGAAAGTAGAAAACAGACACTTAATAAACTAAGCCAATAGACTAGAAATGTTTTAAGAAACAGATAATAAAATACTATGTATATCACTGTAGTAAATTTCTACAGACTCCAAATAGCACGAAATTAAAATATGGATTAATAGAAAATAAAACTGGAATGTCTATAAGTAGGCCTTATAAAAGGAAATAAAGGTTACAACATGTATTCTATCTTTGAAGTTAAGACTAAAACTGAACATTGTGCTGGGCAGTGGTGTGCACACCTTTGATCCCAGAGCTTGGGAGGCAGAGGCAAGTGGATCTCTGTGAGTTTGAGGCCAGCCTGGTCTACAGAATGAGTTCCAGGATGGCCAGAGCTACAGCAGAGAAAGCCTGTCTTGAAAGACAAAAACAAAAACAAAAAAGAAAAACTTAACATTGTGGCCAGGCCTGGTGAGGCAGAGGCAGGAGGATCTCTGTGAGTCCCTGGCCAGCCTTTCTATATAGTGAGTTTGAGGACAGCCAGGGCTATGCAGAGAGACCCTGTCTCAAACAAAAACAAAAACCCCTTGACTTCATGGCTAAGGTTCAATGTGATTATATTGTTAATGATTTGTAAGTATTTTATTGGTTAAAGTCAATAACTTAAAAAAGTAAATCAACTAATTTAATAGTCTTTAACAATCAATTAGAAACAAATCACATATGATTTGACTTTTAGAAGATTTTAGAATAAATTACCACCATCAAGAACTTTTAAATCATATTTTCAGACTAATGTATATATTTTTTCTCTTTTTTGAAAAGTTTAACAGTATAATATATGGTTGTAAACAACAAAAGAAAAATAAGCAACATGTTTGGACATATGTTTTTCTTGATCTGTGAAATGTTGTAGCGACTTTGTAGAGAATTAAAATGGATCGGTTTTAGGAAAATGTGATCATTTAATGAAAATAACTGTTTCTTACAAGAGTAATTTTATAATCTGATGCATTATATAATATAAACTATATCAATCATTCTTTTGAGGAATTTCTATACTTTTAATACACAATAAAACTAACAGTAGCACTAATTTTAGTTACTGATTTAGCAGCAACAATACAAAGTATCTAAGTCTAAAGTAAACATACAAAAGAAAATAATTATTTTCTAAATGATAATAGTGAATTTAAGAAACCCTAACCAATAACTTAGAACACTATTTAAAATAACTTTTCAATTTCCTCAGTAATTTTTCTCACATTAATTCTTAATTCTAAGTCACTACATAATTCAAATAATTTATGGCATATATATAAAAACATTTGAGCGTATTCACAGTGCTCTCTCTACATGTAACAACAAAAGACAGACTTTACTAGTGACAACTGAATACAACAGCTATAGTTATATTTGCGATACACTTAAAGTTTTTGATAAAAGAACACTAACTTTTCTCCATTGCTCCAGGCGAACAATGTCCCATCCTTACTAAATGTGTAGACTTTGCAGTTTTTCCCAGATTCCCTAAAAAAAAAAAAAAAAAAAAAAAAGTTTAAATTAATACTTTTCAAAAAAAATCTAATTAAAAAGTTTATGACCCATTAATTCAATGAGTTAATAATTTATATAAGTTTTAGAAAATATTTCAAAATGCTTTTGCCTATTTGAACACTTCATCTACTGAAATGTGAAGTCAGAAGTTGTACAGTACGCTGGAAACTGGTTTCACGCGCCTTCAGAAGCAGAGCTCTTCTGGTGTTCTGGTTTAAGTAGGAACGGAACGGTCCCCATAGGTCCACAGATTTGAACAGTTAATCACCAGGGAGAGGCACTGCTTGAAAAGATTAGGAGGTATGGCCTTGTTGGAGAAAGTGTCACTGGGGGTGGGTTCTGAGGTTTCAAAAGCCCAAGGCAGGCCCAGTAGCTCTCTTGCTGCTGTCTATGGACCAGATGTAGAACTCTCAGCTACTCCTCTAGCACCATGTCTGCCTGCATGCCAGCACACTTCCTGCCATGAGGACAGTAGACTAAGTCTCTGAAGCCAATTAAATGCTTTCTTTTGTTAAGAGTCGCCTTGGTTGCAGTCTCTTCACAGCAATGCAACACTGACTAAGTAACCAAAGAAGCCAAAACCATGACACGGAGCTGCCAGGGTCCAGCCTCAGCCTGAGGTCAGGGTCTTGAGAAAGGAATGCCTGGGAGTGGCACGAAGAATTAATTCTGGAGTCAAAAGCTGGTACAAGCTGGCAGCTAGTCATCTCAGGAGAGCTTCAGAATTCTCTACTCTATCTCACTTTCTCTCTCTCTTTCTCCTTCTTCCTTCTGCTTCTTTTTCTTCCACTTCTTCTGAGCATGAGCCAGCCCAGTCTTTTATTTACTAAAGTACATTGCAAATCTAACAGTTTATCAAGGTCAAACACATTTAAGTTCCACAGAAAAGCCCCACAGTTACGTGTTTCTAAA
This sequence comes from Cricetomys ansorgei, assembly GCA_026225945.1. Classification (NCBI taxonomy): domain Eukaryota; kingdom Metazoa; phylum Chordata; class Mammalia; order Rodentia; family Nesomyidae; genus Cricetomys; species Cricetomys ansorgei. Next base: position 1,255,201 of record JAMJFZ010004240.1, on the reverse strand, counting down.
TTCCCATGCTTGCTCGTGCACTAAGCTAAACAACTTTCACTGTAACAGCTTCATCTTCAACTGTTTTTCCTCAGAAACCTCCAACACAGTGGTTCACTGGCGGTTTGCTGGGTGCCCAACTTGTGTTTTCAGCATCAGTCAGACAGACAGAAGGGCAGAAAGGTGCCAGACAGAAAGTTTGTAGATCTGAAGCTTCCTCTAGTCCTTCTACTTCTTCCCTATGTCTACCCAAACTCCAACCATGCTCCTTTAGCATCAACAGCATCCATTCCTCTTTCCCTTGACTGTCCATTTTTCTTGTTTCCAGGGCTCTCTGTAAACCCCACCGTTTCAGGAAACACAGGCCAGGAGTATAACTACTGTCCCTGAACTTGGTCACATCATATAGTTCCTAAAGCTTCTTTAAGGAACAGCTCATGCACAATTTTATCTTGTTCCTTGGCTGATGTTGCATTTAGCGAGGCCGACCCAGGGCAGCAGCCTCTAGGACGCTCACAAAGCCTCCACCTCAGGGTCATTAGATTCAGCCTTCTTCTTCCTTATCAAGGGACTACCAGGAGGGTAGGCTCCGGCCTGGGTCCCATTTACAGGAACAAAGAAAGCTTTAGGGAGAAAAAGAAAAGAACAGCACATAAAGAATAGTAGGCCCATTTGTAGAGCAGTTACTGCCAGATGTCTTCTGCAGAGGTGGCACGCCAGAGGCTGGAGCAGCCATCTGCGCTCTGAGCAAACTGAAGGACTGCAGTGCAGAGGCTTTGTAGGAACTGGCTCCACCCTACCTGCATAACAAAACAGGGGTGGAAAGAATAGCCTCAAGTACTATTGGGTCCCTGGATTTGAAAGACAAAGCTCTCCCATCAATTTCCCCATGTGGAGACTTAGTGTATAAAAACAATACAAAGACCTTAATAAATCAATGGCAACACAGGCTTCCATGTTGATATCATCAATGGAAATCTGACCAGTGTCAACACTGTCAGTACTGAAACTCTCTACTGGAGACGGCCACTGTCAATACATCTAGCCAGGCAGAAGTGTGTGCTGAGTATACACGTACAGGCCTACATTAAATGTAGTGACATTCAAGGAGAGCTTTGTGGCAAACAAATATTTCACTTGCTACGTAAGAACAACTGCAGCAAGAGCTGGCCAATACAGCCTTTTAAACAACTCTCATTAGTTTACCTTGAGCTACTTTGTTCCTGCTTTCCCTAGAATGTAGCACATTCCTTTTATATTTATATAGACTCACATATAAATAGTACTTATACTCCCTTTACAGATAATGAAACTTTCAAAGTCTCTTTTCTCACAAAAGTAGCTATGAACAAGGTGTCTCCTGTCCTTCTGTAGTACAACTCATTCTCAAACCCATGACAGAACATTTCTAGTATCCTTATTAATTCCTCCCAGGTTTAGCCTAATCTAACCTACTCACATCTCCCTTCCTCGTTCTAACTCCATAACCATAGCCCATCTCAATGGTTACAAACAGTGCTTGTTTCTTTTTTGAGGCAGAGTTTATCTATGTTGCCCTGGCTGTACGCAAGTTGCTCTGTAGACCAGACCAGCCTAGAGCTCAGATATCTGCCTGCCTCAGCCTCCCAGATGCTGAGATTAAAGGTGTGCATCCCCACGCCCACCTCACAAACAGTATTTTTAGTAATTTGTATTAAAACTGTGTTTTAGACTATGTCAGTCTAACTATGTTATGGAATCCAGAAACCATATGCACATAGTGTACCATATGCACACAGTACCTGGGGAGGGCAGAGAGGTCACCAGATCCCCTAGGACTGGAGTCCCAGAAGGTTATGAGCTGCTGAACAGGTGCTGTGAGTTGGTCTCCAATGTGCCATCTCTTCAGCCCTCAATTCCTTTCTTAATCTTGGCAAAGGAAAAAATTTGGCTATTTCCATACTAATATATAAATTATATACATATATAGTTTTGTTTTGTTTTGGTTTTGGAGATAATGTGTCACCATGCAGTCCTCACTGTCCTGGAACGCACTTTGTAGACCAGGCTGGTTTTTTAAAAAACTAAGAAAATGTAAAATGTAGGCACCCACCACAAGACTCAAATGTTAACTCAAATATTAAAATAAACAAAACATTATGGGCTGGAGAGGTGGCTCAGAGTTAAAGAGGTCTGGCTGTTCTTCCAGAGGACTCTGGTTCAATTCCCAGGACCCACATGGGAACTCACAGCTGTTTTAGCTCCATTCCCTGGGAATCTGGTGCCCTCTTCTGGCCTTTGCAGGCACTGCACACATGGGATGCACAGGCACGCATGCATACAAAAACCCAGACACATAAGATGAAATGAAAAAAAATTCAATCAAATATTATATCATTTTTTGTTAAAGTATCTTATGCAAATACTTATATCTCTAACTGATAAGGAATTCTAAAACAGCTAATGAAAACCATGTCATATCATCTCACAGAATTAACACCTTAATATCATGTTATGCCCAGTACTTGAAATGGTTTTGGGTTTTCTTTCTTTCTTTTAGCCTTTTGTTCATTGTTTCCCAGTAAAGGAAACTAAACCTGGTGTCTGGCATATGCCGAGCAAGTGTTCTACCACTGAGCTATATTCCTGGCCCTTTTTATTCTTTTTAAATTATCATCAAATTGCCCAGGCTGAAAGCCCAATCCTGGACTGAACCTTTTTTTTTTCTTTCTAAGATTTATTTATTTATGTGTCTATATATTTTGCCTGTGTGTACGTATGTGCACCATGTGTCTGTTTCCTGAGGAGGTCAGAAGAGGGCAGCAGATTCTTTATCCTTTGGAACCAAGTTTTGGACAGTTGTCCACTGTCATGTGGGTACTGAGAACTGAACCCAGGTCCCTTGCAAGAGCAACAAGTACTCTTACCCTTAGCCATTGCTCCAACCCTGAATCTGTTTGTTGTTGTTGTTTTTTTTAAGAGCTCCCAGGTCATTCTAATGCAGAGCCAGAACTGTACATCTAAGATACTGGCAAGGTTCAGCTTTGAAATCTTCTAAAAAACTTTCTTAACCTGGGTTTGATCCCCAACCCTGGAAAACAAAACTTCCTTTATGAGAAGGGAAATTCCAGTGCCCAGGGAACCTGCTGCCTCTCCTTGTTCTGGTCTCACTGACAGCCAGGTTGTGCTGGATTCAACCATCTGTTCCTAACTCTCAACCTCAGCTACTAAAAAAAGTAGCTACTAGGCTACTTCATCTTCTAATACCACTGCTTGTTCTCAGATTCTAGGAGAATGAGAGCTACACTTGAGCACATGTGGGAAGGGAACGGTTCTGACACTTAGATTCAAATCTAGTTACAGATGTCTTAGGATTCCGACTATAAGCTCGGTAAGTACTTCCCTCAAGTATAACCCACCTTTTCCGACAGTTTTGATACACCCTAAAGCTTGAGGGGCACTAATCTAAACCCACAATTTCTTTCTGATTACAAAATGCCACATTATTCTCTCTGTATTTGCTAACAAATCTGTATTCAGCAACTATTTCATTACTATGAAATACGGGGTTTTTAAGCCAGGTGTGGTGGCGCACACCTTTAGACCCAGTACTTGGGAGGCAGAGGCAGGTGGATCTCTGAGTTAGAGGCCAGCCTGGTCTATAAAGCAAGTTCCAGGACAGCCAGGGCTACAGGGAAACCTTGTCTCAAACAAACAAACAACAAATTGGCCTCCCCTCCCAAAAAAAAGTGAGGTTTCTGTACCATGGATACATAAGGTACGGAGGTGGAAACTTTTTTTATTTTTCTGGATTATTTCTGTTCTTTATATTTTTATTCTCCAGTATAATTCTTAATGTTCAAATTGTCCTTTCTAAGGTTGGCACTAAACTTTTTCTAGTTGATCTGTCTGACCCTTTCACAAGATCCATTATTCTTTCATCACTGCTTCCTAGTTTTTAACTAGACAGAACTAGAATTCAAATGTTTTATTTAAGATTTATTTATTTTTGTTTATAGAGTGTGAGTGTTCATACATGCCATATGTGAAGTCACCACTGGAAGTCAGAGGAGGGAGTTAGATCTCCTGAAGTCAGATTTACAGGAAGTTATAAGCCATTCACTGTGGGTGCTGGGAACTGAACTTGCATCCTCTAAAGAGCAAGTGGCTTAACTACTGAGCTACTTCTCTAGTCCCACAAATAATTTTATAAGAGGAAATCATGAGCTTGTATGGATATATCCAAGTCTCTCTACTCTTAGTTAACATAATTTATGTCCTAATGAAATTAATATAGTTATTCTTTTTTATTTTGGTTTTTCAAGACAGGGTTTCTCTGTTGTAACTCTGGCTGTCCTGGAACTCACTCTGTAGACCAGGCCAGCCTCGAACTCACAGAGATCCACCTGCCTCTGCCTACCCAGAGGGTAGGGGTATGTACAAAGAGCAAGTCACTTGGGCTCTCATCTAAAGGAACAGCTTAATCCTCAAATAACAGTTACAAGTAACAAATAACAGCTAACAAGAATACTGCTGAATATATTTTGCAGATCTTCATAAGATGACATCGCCACCCCAACATAAGTTCACTTGTTTCATTTACCATTTTAACTATTCTATTCTTATTCAATTTTATTAAAGAATTAGACCCAGATAAAAACTGTGTGTACCAAAGTTGATTCACTGATGTCTCCTGAATCCTATCATTTTCTTACCTATTACAGGTTGTCACTTTTATTCAGTTTAATTTTAACCTCCAATGGTTTCTTTCTGGGGAAAATATATATATATCTATTTAGATACATATTATGCACATACATTTTACTTTCTTCCTTTTTTATGCCATTTTCATCTCTTGGCAGCATAGTGATTACTAACAGTCACTTAATTATCATATATGCAAGTTTTTCTCATTCTAGAAGATGAAACTTTTCCAAACTAAATGCATGAATTCAATTACACCGACATCTATACTTTTCCTTGCTAAGCCATTTTCTCTTTCTTTTTTCTTTTTTTTAAGATTTTATTTTGTGTTCAGACACATGCACATGCAGCACATACCTGTGGAAGCCAGATGAGAGTGTTTCATCCATGAGAGCTAGAATTATAGGGAGTCATGCGCCACCTAATGTAGATGCTGGGTGTTAGGTCTCAAACCCTGGACAAATGGCTGAGGTGCCTATTTAACATATCAAAGTGGACCCAGACACCAGATTCTTCCATCAGTCCATCACCCCTCAGTGCCTAGCTTTACAGGATTTGGCTGGATACCCAACCCCCTACCCTGGACTCTATAGCCCAGGGAGCTGAGCTGTTCTCTATAAAATCCAGCCATTTTGGTTCCCTGCCTTCTTTTTCCTTTTGCCCTCTTGGCTGCTGCAACTGGTCTTCCTCTTTCCCCTCTTCCCTTCTCTCTCTCCTCACATGTCCTGGCTCAGGGTAACTCACTCTGGACTTTCCCAGATGTTTCTGACTCTGACTATGTCTCCCTTTTATCTACAATAAGTTTTCTCCTCCATTATACCTAGTACCAGTCGTGCAGACCCTTTTTATTATTTTCTTTCTTTTTTTCATTCACTGGAAATCTAACTTGAGTCCTCTGGAAGGGTAGGATGTGCTGGGCCATCTCTCCAGATACTAGGCCATTGACTTTCAAATCTAAAGATTATTTTTCTTGACAGAGTATTCTTTCTATCTAGTCAATAAAACACCCCGAGAAACCACCTTATTGATTATTTTGCTTTCTTGGTCAATGGGCTAAAGAGATGGCTCCACAATTAAGAGCACTTGCTGCTCTTCCAGGAGACCCAGCACCCACTTGTCAGCTCACAACTGCCTATGATCCCAGTTCCAGGGGATGTCACGCCCTCCTCGGCCTCCATGGGCATCAAGCACACAAGTGTTGCACAGACACACACATCGGGAAAACACCCATACACAATAAAATAAAAAGTGGAACATTTTAAGAAACACATCATCGACAAAAATCTTTTGGAGTGTGCACTGTGTGTTTCTTGTATATCATTTGACACAAGCTATACCTTGGAAGCACTGTGCTTTCTGTGAAATGTGGGGGTCCATTCACCATGTACAGTCCTTCGGATCCTCGGACTAAAGGGACACAATGGAAAGAAGCTTGGTTACTCTGCTAAGAAATATCCAGTTATATTACTACTGAAAAGCAAAAGGCTTTCAAAATATGGTAGTCGTGAAACATCTTGTTATACTATAGAACGGCATCATTTCAAGTAAAGTTCACTTTCTTGCCCTTTCATATAAAAATCATGTAACTGCACAGAACTAAATACGCTACTTTAAAACTTCAAAACCAACATCACCATCAAAACAAAACCAACTGTCTCACAGCAGAGAGGGCAGAAACTTACCTGAATGCATCAAGCAAAGAGAGCAGTAACAAGCCTAAACAATCCAAGGGAAAGATAGGAAAGAGCATCAAAAAGCAAGCAAACAAACAACACAGGAAGAAGCTTACGTGGCTAAAAGAAGCTTGGCGAGAAAATAGGCCCAAAGACCCAGGAGAATTTAGAGGGCAAAGTTAAGCAATGTTGGCCTGTATCTTAAGAATAAAACTTCAAGAGTTTTCAGCTGATTTCTAAAACCAGATCTGCATTTTTTTTTTTCTTGAGGCAGGGTTTCTCTGTTGTAGCTCTGGCTGTCCTGGAACTCACTCTGTAAACCAGCTGGCCTCAAACTCACAGAGATCCTCCTACCAAATGCTGGGATCAAAGGCATGCACCACCTCCAACCCGCTTTTTTTCTTTTTTTTTCTGGTTTTTTTTGTTTGTTTGTTTGTTTGTTTGTTTGAGATCTGCATTTTGAAGAGATCAATCAGGTACAACGTAGAAAATGAACTGGATGCGGAGAAAGTCTGTAATAGTCTCATAGACTACTGTGGACATTTGGTTCAGAGTAAGCAGTAGAATTGAAAAGCAGGTAATGAGGGCATAACATCTAGGAAAACGTACCAGGACTCAGTGATGGACTGCTACTTTAACAGCATCTTAAGCACCCAAGAGAAGAAATTTAACTGATGCCCGTGGTTTTCATTATGCTCTAAATCTGCTATGCAGACTCTTCCACCTTCTCCTGGTTACTAGGAAAGCAATGAAGTTAACAGATGAGGTGGAGTTTAGCTCCAGTTCAAATCCTTTCATTTCTTTCTTTCCCCAATAACTGTTAAGAGACAGTTATTAGAAAAATACTTACCCTAAGAATTAACTAGCTCAATTTCAGGGATCAAGCAGGTCAAAAGGATAGTAAATAATTTACAAGTAGAATGAAAGTAAAGGAATCATAAAGGAACAAGATGATTCCACGTCTTTATGGAGCTGCCAATTTAGCAAGTAGAAAGCAAGTAAGTCAACACATAAAAACTCTGTAGCTCAGTTGGCCTGGAACTCAGAGATCTGCCTCCTATGGGCTACCATGCCCAAGGTAAGTAAAGTAAGCACATTATTATTACTACTTCTTGCGTTGTGTGTGTGTTAGCCAACCTTATATATTCTAAGGTAAGTGTGTACTCTACCATTGACCTCCCTCTATATGCCTGAAGTTTTATTATTTACATTACAATACTGCTACCATGCAGGGAAGGCAATACCATTTGCCAGCACCAAATCAATCAACCTGCTGCAATGTATATAAGATACACTAGGACTTAGAATAGGCTATATTTTACTACAATAATTACTTTTTTAAAAAGTCAGTATCTCACTATGTAGCTTTGGCAGGACTGAAACTTTCTTAAGTAGAACAGACTGAACTTGATCTCACAGAAATTCAACCACCTCTGCCCCCTAGTACTGAGATTATAGGCATGTTCTACCACATCCAGCATAATTCACACGTTAACAAACATTAGAGGGGTAAACCACAAACAAAAATTTCAAATTAGAGAGTTTATTAAGACCACACCTTAGATGTAGATTATGTAGAAATTTAGCCAGCGTAGGGTCACCCTCACAAAGGTATAGGGGAATCTAACTCACTAAGAGCCTTTTCAGAATTTACATATGGATCTAGAATAGAATGGCAAACTGTCAGTGCAGTTCTAATAAGACTGCAGTGTAACTATAAAATGGGAATGTGATCAGACTGTTCTGCTATTCTCACTGCTAACCCAACCACATGTGCTTAAACTGATGGACAAAGAACAGGAAAGCTTTTCCTTATCTCACCTCAACCACCTAAGTTCTAAAAGACGGAAGCCCTTCCCCAGCTCTAGTGACACTTTTAATTGGTAGCACCGATCCTCCATATTGTTCATTTCTGGCAACAGTATGGGAACTCAGGCTATTCTAGATAACCGTAAGGGTTTTTCTAAAATTTGTAATTAAGATCTATACTTCAAACTAGGGCAGATGGTAAACTTTAAAATAGTAGTAGGAAAAAAAAAAACAGCAACAAGAAGAAAAACAAAACCCACATCAACCTTCTCTCACATAAGAATCAAAGAAAAACAACATGTGGCTGAGCCATGGTGGTGCACGACTTTAATCCCAGCACTTGGGAGACAGAGGCAGCAGATCTCTGAGTTCGAGGCCAGCCTGGTTTACAGAGTGAGTTTCAGGACAGTCAGAGCTACAGCAGAGAAACGCTGTCTCAAAAAAAAAGAAAAAGAGAAACCAACACGTGCCACTTTGAAAGCCAGTATGAAAACTGCCATGCCTTTCTGACTCAAGTAGCATTCAATGTCTCATGTGGTCTCTTATTCTTGGTATCTACCTTTTTGGACAAACAAAATCCTGGGTCAAATTAACTGCCTTTCTACATGCACATGCTCATGTTCTTACGTACTTGATTTAACTTTTATTTTATGCATTAATTTACTTTTGAGACAAAATCTCACGTTGTATTTCAGGCTGGACCAAGCCTCCTGAGAGCAAGGATTACATACATGAGCCCTGACATTTACATTCTAAAAAACAAGGAAACTTTGAAAACAAAATACCCAAAGTTACCTTTTTGATGATTTCATTTATACAATACTTTTGAAATGACAAAATTATTATGATGCCAAACAAAACAGTAATTTTCAAGCATCAGAACCAGAAGGATTTCATTGTAAAAAATATATACCACAGTTTCTTGTGCTATATTCTGACAGTGACTTCCTGAATCTGTATCCTGAATGAAAACGAGGACATGACTGCTCCAAGGTGAGGCTGAGAAGGATTTTATTATAGAGAGGAGCGCACAGCCAGAGGCATCTGAAGTCTCCAAACTGAACCACGTGATGAGAGGAGAGACTAGGGGAGGAGGAAAGGGAGAGGGAGAGGAGAGAGAGGGAGCCAAGAGAGCAAAGAGATAACCAAGAGAGAACATGGACAAAATGGTAGATTTTTATAGGAACCAGAAGCAGGGGAGGGAAGTGAAGCACTGGGCTAAAGAGGCTTAGGGTAGGGATGCGGTGAAGAGCTGAGAAGACCAGACCTCTCTCTGACACAGGTACTCCAGTGCTGTAAGCACCCAGAAGGCAGCCTGCCAACAGGCGCTGTATCTTCCGGTGCACTAATAGGTACCACTGTTAGTCATCTGAGTTTCTCTGGGACCTGACATATATGTAATAAAATTTCTCAGTGACATACACATATGCACGCACATCAAAAAAACAAAAAAGGTAAGGATTGTAGTTTGATGAACACGACTGTGCCCGTGTCAACTGCCTAGTTCTGATTAAACTCGGTGTTTATGTTACATTGTTATGTAACACAGGGGAAGGCTAAGATCTTTCTTTACTTTTCTGCAACTTTCATGAATCTTTAAATGATATCAAAATAAAAAGGGTTTTAAAAAAATAATTTTTAGTAATACGTTGATGACAAGACAAGAAATTAAGCAAACTGAACCTTTAAGACTTCAACATTTACCAAAAATGACATTGCTTTTAGAAAAGCAGACAAAAACCTGTAGACTCAAAACTATTAAATAAAATGCAACACATTTTCTCTCCCTATAGTGTTCTGATAAAGAACTCAGCATAATTACAAGCATGGGACTGTGACGAAGTGAACAGAACATAAAGTTTGCTAAAATTGTGTGTTCACACTCAGTATGATTCCTTGCTTTGATGACTAGGGAGGTAGCATGGAGACCATTTTTACACACCTAGCATCAAGCCCCTCTTAAGGAAACACTGATTTCCTTTAAGAATATTGAAAGGTGGGAATATAATTTGGTTCTGATCTCCTGATTAATAGCTGACTGATGCAAAGATTAAAAAAAAAAAAAAAAGAGTTAAGCCAAGGCAAAGACAGCCAGCCTTGAGATTTCTGCTCAGAGTGCTGGCCAAGCAAAGAAAGGCTCTTTCCTTTAGAGTTACTAAGCCTGAGAATGAATTTGCCTCCTTTAATGAAAGAGAAGCAAGATCCAAGGAATAAAAAAATAGATTTTTGGAGTCATGGGAATACTTGAATTTGTCAACACTATAGCTTTTCTAAACTAGTGTTGAAAAACTCACTTTTCACATATTTTGGTCTTTTCTAATTTTTGACTTAAGAGTCATAACAATAAAACTCAGGGTTAAGCTCCGAATCATTCACAGGTCTAAAAATCCCGTAAGCATTATGGGATTATGGGGAGATTAAGCAGTGTGTTTTATTGGTAGAAAATAGACCACGGAGTGGAAATATCTGAGTCTAATCCTGTAGTGTAAATTTGGCCAAGTAATCTTCAGGCATGAGACTATGAGGACGTCAGAACAAAAACTTTGACTACTGCAAGGAAAATTGTTATTCTTTGTTAATTTGATTATACACAACCTATTCATTAATCTATTCTCCCATGTTTAGTGTCTATATTTTCTGGGTTGTGAAGTAGGTTGTGAGGTAGTGTCTATATTTACTGAAATAGAGGAGATGAATAAGACTCTATCTACCCCTAACACCAAGAACTTTCCAAGGGGTGAGGGACGGGGGTCTGAACAAAGAATTTTCTTTGTGATAAGTGAAAAAATTTTTTTTCCTAGTATATACAAGGTACAAAAATAGCTCAAAAAGTGGCCATCCAGAAAGTGTCAGAAATTGCTTGGAAGAAGCTTTCCAAATCAACAGGAAAAATAAGATGACCTCAAAGAATAGTTTAAAGGACTTTAACAAACAACTCAATACTGATGGAACAGAAAATGAGGTGAGATGGCAAAGCAATAATGTCAAGAGCTATTCCAAGATTATAAAGTGATGCATATGCTGGTTAAGCAGGATGGATTTTATACTGCCTCAAAAGGACAGAATATTAATACATTAATAGATTTTTAATGTTCTATTTATAAATAGAATTCAAATACTCATTTAGTATTAAAATTTTTAAGTAACAAATTATCTTTATGAAGATGGAGAAACAATGTAATTAGTTACATAATTATGTTATTTAAACAGTCTCAGAGGGCTGGAGAGGTGGCTCAGCAATAAGAGTGCTTGCTGCTCTTCCAGAAGACTCCAGTTCAGTTCTCAGCTCGCACATAAAGGTGGGGCTCACAACTGTAACTTCGGCTCCAGGGAGTCTCACTCTCTTCTGTGCCTCTTAGGGCCTGCACTCCTGTGTACAGGCTCACACAGATACACAAATGAACAATGAATGTAAATCTCAGAATGACAGTGTTTAGCAGATTGTAGTTACTATTCTATGAATATCTGGTGAATAAATTATGGTAGTCTAACTAAACAGGAGTAAGCATGGATCTTAAAATACATTCACAAAACGGCAAGCAGTGTAAAAGCTCTGCCATGTCTCAAGAGGACATAATTCCCAATTCTCCAAACAGGCGCTTTTCCTAACGATTTCGTCTTTCTTCCTATATAGTTATCTAAAGCAAAGATATTTTTTTTCCTTCTCAATTCTTTTATATGTCAAAGCTTCTGTTTATTCATACTTACACAACCAAGCCCCACCATGGTACAGCACAGGTTGTGGGAGTTTATTTTCTTTAAAGCATTACAAACTGTGTCAGCTTCAATTTCCCAAGATCCTCCTGATGTTCTACTTCTAAAACACTGACAACTGCTTCAGTTGAAAACGTTGGAATACCATTACCCTTCTCACTGCGGCCACCCTAAGCCGTCTTCCTCGTGAAATCTAACCCGTACCAGCAGTTTACCATTCCCTCTCCAGCCCTACGAAGCTCATTAAAATACAGGACACGTAATTTTTAATCGCTTAGGTTCAGATGTATCTGATGCGTGGAGCCACGTTTCTTCTGTTGTACAGGCGGGAGGTTTAAGAAGGGTCGGAGCAACAGCAGTGCCGCAGACCACACTTCCTGCTGTCTACTGCGGAAGCTGGGTTCGGCTGGGTAACCCGGAGGGCCTATCGGAGACGGGGGCTTGACTTCCAGCGCCATGCCATTAGCGCATAAAGCAGAGGCAGCCTGGCCCTTCCGCAAAGAGAGAAAAGCCAGCGGATTCCAAGGTCTGCCGGGTAATTTTCCAGCGCAAAAAAAGCAGGACGGAAGCACTCGGAAGAAGGCGTCTCGGCTCTTTCGGAACTCACCTGTCAAGAGCGGTGTGGACCGCGCCATCTTGTCCCGGAAAGAGAAACCCATGCGCGGGGGTGAGAGTTCAGCGAGGGCCGAACCCGGCCTCTACACGTCTCCCCAAGCGCAGAGACTGCGAGTTGGAGTTTCCGGCGCCTCCAGCGTCCCGGCCGGTTCACTTCCGGGGGCCGGGCGCGCACGCGCAGGTCCGGGTCCGCGCTGAGAGCGCGGAAGGGCCGGGCTGCGGCTGCGGTCCGACCTCGCCCTCCCTCCCCGGGGCGGGCGGCATCCGCACTTCCGCGGGGCGGGGTCTGCCCACTGCTGACGTTGGCAGCAGAACCCGGAGTAGTTCGAGGCTGCCGGCTGCCGTGCGGTGGTTGGTCTCCTGCGCCTCAGCCCTTCGGCCCGCTCTCCCCCGGCGCTGCGGCCCGGCTGCTCAGCCGGCTCGGTGGGCGGCTGCCGGCGTCAGTGCTCCAGGGCTCGGTGCCTCCAGCCCCGTGCTCCAGCGTTCCGCGTTCAGGCCCGGCGGCCGCAGGCGGCGTAGGCACCGCGAGCCGAGCCTCCCGGCGCCCCGGGGACAGCGAGCGAGCGAGTCCGAAGGCTGCCTGGGGCCGGTAGTGCCGCGAACATGGTCGCCAAGCAGAGGATCCGCATGGCCAACGAGAAGCACAGCAAGAACATCACTCAGCGCGGCAACGTCGCCAAGACCTCGGTAAGGGACCGCGGGCACCCTCTCATCTCATCCCGCCGGGGCCGGGGCCACGGGGCCGGGGACAGGGACACGGGGCCGGGGCCGGGCACCGAGGCCTGCGCCCAGGCCGCGCCTCCGCTCCTCACACCCGCCCGGCTCTGGACTCCAGCTGCTGTGGAATCCGAGCGGCAGGAGAGCTCGGTCGGAGAGGTGCCGAGCCGGCCACCTGGCTGGGGGTGCAGGCCGCGGGAGCCCGGGGTCCAAGCGGCTTCTCTGCGTTTGAATCTGGATTTTCCCTTTTGCAGAGAAATGCCCCCGAAGAGAAGGCGTCGGTAGGACCTTGGTTATTGGCCCTCTTCATTTTTGTTGTTTGTGGCTCCGGTAAGTGTTTGGGGGCTCCTTTGGTTTGGAATGACGTGGTGACCGATGAGTGGTGAGTCCTACCCACGTTGTTCGCAACCAACCTGCTGTGAGTTTCACAGAATTGTTTCCTGTTGAACCGAATTACTTGCACCACAGCGGGGGTGCCCCAGAAATTTCCTCCGCCTCGATTTGTGCACATAGAAGATCAAAAAAGAGATGAGATTTTCCTAATGATCAGTTGAAAGAAATGCGAGACCAAACAACTCTTGGAATGATTTGTAACCCCTTTGTCAGTGGTGTTGCAAAAATCTTACTAACATCGCAAACATAGTTACTAAAACTCAACTGTACTAGCATCTAAGGTCTCTATCAAAACTAAACATATGAAGTAAGGATACTCCTTAGTTACTAAGGCAGCCTGCTTTTAGAACCTTGCCTCTGCAGATGTGTTACAGAATGTCTTTTTGCTCTGTGCATTGCTTTAATATGCAAGCTGTTAATGAGCAGATGCTTTTATTTTCCACATTCTACAGTTGCTGGAATTTCCGCTTAACATTTCACTTTGCCTTTTTCCTGGCCATAATAACTCAAAGCTTTCTTGATATATAACCAAGAGCCAACCAGTTTATATAACACAAAGATTATTGAATTTTAGCTTTGTAAGAATGAAGAAACATGCATATACTAGAAACCACGCCTTTAAGGATGCATTAGAAATAAACTGAAATCCATCTATGGTAGGATAACTTGTTTGTTTTGGTGCTTTTAAGCTATTATTTCTAAGATAATTTCTCTTCTGGTAGCTCTCTCGGGCACCTGACAGGTAAAACTCAAGGAGCCTATGATTGAAGAAACAGTCTGAGCTGGAGATGTAGCTCAGTTGCATAGTACTTCCCTGGTGTGCATGAGGCCCTGGGTACTAGCCTCAGTACCACAAGATAGGAATAATTTAAAGATATTTAATTGTTTAATTATGATAAAACTGCCTTCACTTCCTATTACAATAAAGTTAGATTAGCATTTGTAACTGACTGTATGTTTATTCTGGATTCTGCAGCTACAGTAATAGATTATTTCTCAGTTGACAGGCCTGTTTTATTCAACTTATTTTAATATTTACTCTTTCTCTTTACAGCAATTTTCCAGATTATTCAAAGTATCAGGATGGGCATGTGAAGTGACTGACCTTAAGATGTTTCCATTCTCCTGTGAATTTTAACTTGAACTCATTCCTGATGTCTGATGCCCTGGTTAAAAACAATTCAGTAAATTACCCTGCCTCAGAATGACTTTTTCATATCATCCTTCATGTGTCATTCCGAGGTTTCTTCATGAGTCATTCCAGGTTTTCCAGTCCGTACCACAGTGCCTTGCAAAAGCACCATATGAATAAAGCAATAAAACTTGATTATTGAGTTCCAGTAGTAAACCATACTTATTCAATACAGAATGAATTTTATGTGGTTATTAAAACTTATGGCTAATTAGATGAAATATGTGTAGACAGGGTATAGATTTTGTTAACCCTAAAGTGTAAATGCAATTAGCGTAATTTAAATTTTGGAATCTTAAGGTTTTATATAGCTAGGCACTTTATTACTCTCTTGAATTGAAAGCACACTCCGTTATAGGGTCATGCAACTGTCCTATAATTAGGTGCTTATAAATGGACAACCACACAGCCTAGTTTTACCATAATCATTATCACCTAAAATTTTTTAAAAGCTTCAGAGGCAAAATATAAACAGGTGCTTACAGCTGCATCTGTTGTGATGATGGTGTTTCTGTTACACAGCCTTGAATTTTGCATGAGTAAGTATAGTCACCTAAGATTCCATTTGAAAATTGGTTGAGCATTTAGTAACTTAACCAGTGATTGCAGTTTCACTAAAAGCTATCATGGTGGAATGAAATTAGGGAAGGTTTGCTTATGTCATACTGATTTCACCAGAATTAAATCATCAAGGGCTTTACTGTGCTATACAAAGCTTAAAGGGGAAAGACTACAAGAAATAAATGCCTCATTGGAGCATGCTGAGTCCAGTGTGCCTGCCATAAGATGTTTTAGCATGTTAATTAATTGAAAAAGTTAAAATTGAAATGCCCTTAGAGTACTAGGTACACCAATCTAAAGCGGCGTTGGAACTAAACGAATCTACTGATAAGGGTCAGTCTAGTCTTCCTCTGTCTGATTCTGTAGGTTGTGATTGATCAGATTTTCTTTTTACTAATAGAGCGATGAGGCGGGTTTGGGGTTTTCTGTGTGTTGAAAACTGCAAGTCCTGACTATTTATGTACACAGCCGGAACTCGGTGCAGAAGCCAAGCAGTACCTGTGTTTATGAATTGGAAGAAGCCTGCTTCGGTTTGCTTTGTTAATTGCCTCAGGAGCTCTCTTGAAATAAGCTGTTTTCAAAGTAACAGAAGGGAAGTTCACTACCTGTGTAAGCAGTGTAAACCTCGTAGGGACTTTGGACCCCTCAGATGTGGAGGAGAGTGAAGGGAGGGGTGGTTAGGGATGCACAGGAGAGAGCCGCTGTGAGCCTGCGGGTCATAACTGATGGCTGCCTGCCTCTCCACCAGTTAGTGAGTCCCGAAGGGTGGTTATGCACAGGAGAGAGCCGCTGTGAGCCTGCGGGTCATAACTGACGGCTGCCCACCTCTCCACCAGTTAGTGAGTCCTGCACTTGATTCCCTCTTTGAAGAAAAGTCTTGGTTATGAATCCTATTTTATTATAACTTTAAAAGTGAAAGATACTCTCTAAATTTATAGCAGGTGCCTTATTTCCTTTGAATCAAACCATTTCGTACCAGAATTTCCCTTGGTTCACTGTATAGATAATTGACTTTAAGGTATCTTTGTTTTTAAACATGCAGTGTTCTAATTTGTTAAATTGCTACAGCCAGCAGTCATTTCACATTTGTAAAATTACATTCCCTTTGTATCTCATGTAATTTACCTATTGAGTGCATTTTATATTCAGGTTGGGTTATGCATGTTTGGGTCAATGAAAGCTGTGTCTGATACATGGTTTAAAAATAAAGTTCCCTGGATATTTGATGCTTTTGTTGTAAAAAGAAAATGATTTTGCAGAGTTCTTATTTGAGTACTTTTTGTAGTTCATAGAAAATTATTTTAAAGAATGACTGTATTTAGCCATAGTGTGGTGGCCTATGCCTTTAATCCCAGCATTTGGAAAACAGAAGTAGGCAGATCTCTGAGCTCTAGATCAGCCTGGTCTACAGAGTGAGTTCCAGGACAGCCAGGACTACACAGAGAAACCCTGTTTGGAAAAACTAAAGAAAAAAGAAAGAAAAAGAATGCCTGTACTTAAGCCAAAAAAAGTAGTACCAAGAGATACACATTAGGTCTGTAATTGAATATGTAGAATGTGTAAAAAGAATTTTGAGCACAGCATGGAAATAAATTTACCCAAATACTCATGATTTAGCTCTAACAAAAACGAGTTTACCATTTTATTGTATGTGCTAGGTTGTATATAATGTTGCTGGAAATATGTAGGCTTCTAAAATAACAAGGCTTTCATTGTAGCTGGATGCAGTGTCATGAGCTTCAACTTCTATGTGTGCATACTTAATCAGTTGCAGGGCCAGCTTGGGTTCTCCGTGAGGCTACTGGTGGGTACTAGGTTTATCAATAAAATCATAGTGCTTGACATTTGTAAAACTTAGAACATCAAAATAATGTGTTTAGAAATTATATTTAAGTTTGATTTGCAAGAGGTAGTAGTTGACTTCAGCAGCAAATTCTCCATCACTTTGTGCCTTAGTCTCTTTGAGGTTGATGATAAAATACTCTGACAGAAGTGACATGGGAAGAAGGGGTCCTTTTGGCTCAGAGTACCATGTTACACTCCACAGCAGGGAATTACAGCAGCAGAGACTTGAGGAAGTTGTTCATATTGCATCTGTAAGAAGGAACAGAGCAATAAATACATGTATGCCAGTACTCGGTTTCCTAATCCATTCCTAGGAAGTCCAGGATCTCCTGCCTAGGGAATGGTGCCATTGATAGTGAATTGGTCTTTTCATCTCAATCAGGATTCCCCTCCAGGCATGCTCAGAGGCCTATCTCCCAAGTGATTCTAAAATCTGTCGAGTTGACAACACTTATCAGTCACTCTCCTTTTCCTGTCTAAACCTAGCTCCACTGTACCTGATTATGCTCCAAATTGGATTAAGGTAACATTACCTTATTTAAAAAAATATTAATGAGCAATGAAATGTTAGAAACTACACTAAAGGGGGGAACTGGCCTTTTATGATTAAAATCCATGCATGTTACAGAAACAGGTAGCAAAACTGATTAGTTTACAGACAAAATGCATTTATCCAGTGACTACTGAGCATGCAGAAGGAGCTGTGAATGGAGTCCTGCAGGCAGTGACCAAAGACATGGCCGTAACTGCTACAGTAGTGCAAAGGAAATGTAAAAATGATGTATGACGTCACAGCTTTGGGGAACAGAAAGAAAACCACGGTTTCTCACTATAGTCCCTAGAAACTACAGACCTGATCACAGAACTTACGTGCAGTTCACATATACTTTTAGAAAAGTCTTTAATTTTTTTCAGGTTGCTAATTCAAAGAAGAGAGAGAAAAAAAAATGTCATTTTGTAGATGCAATTTCTTTTGAAAGTGAATTCAGTTGACATATACTATTAGTTTTTCCTGTAATAGAAAAATGCAAAATTGCATCAGTAATGTTAGGAGCGTGACATATTCAAGGGTTCATGTCTAAAAATCTGCTATACTTTTGATTGTATTTGATGAAAATAGTTTCATCTGTGATGTTGAGAAATTGTTCCAAAATAAAATTATTTTAAAAATAATCACCAGGAGCTAGTCACCCCAGTGCTTTGCGCAGCTGCTGCAGGACAGTTGCTGAGACCTCAAGGCCAGCCTGGTCTGCAGAGTGAGACGCTTGATGTGGCTCGGCTTGCCTTTCCAGCCTTGTGCTTCACAGCTTCCCTCCATAAAGCTGTCCTAAGTTCCTCAGACATCCTGTACTTCTGGTCCTCTCACAACACACAAACACACACGTTGCATCCCTTCCTGTCTCCTCAGATATTTTCACCACAGCTCTAAGCCGACCCTGTTATGACTTAGTGTATTGGCATGCTTATTACTGGTGTCATGCCTTACTCTAGACTCTTAAGGACAAAGCCTCTGCAATCCTTCACACAGTGGGACTTGGCATACTAGCTGAGCAAGACAGTACAGAAGCAGTGAATGCTTGATGACAGCTGCTTCACCACAAGAAACTTCTCTTCCTGCTGGTCCTGGTGGTACACGCTTGTAATCCTAGCACTCAGTGAGGCAGAGGCAGGAAGATAGGTAAGAGGCCAACAAGACTCTTTGGAGCCAAATAAAATGTAGAACCATAATCCCAGCTACTCTGTACCGTAAGAGATAAGACTAGTCTGGGCAATTGAGCAATAACCTTATTTAAAAAAAAAAAAAAAAAAAAAGCATAGCTCAGTGTTAGATGGCTTGCCCAGCGAGAATGAAGCCTTGGGCTTAATCCCCAGTATCATCAAAGCAAAATCCAAAAAAGCCCACCGTAACAAAACTTGTGTGTTCCTGTAAAATCCTCTAATACAGTCATCTTACCATTTGAACTCTGGTTACCTCTAGCTAAGATCTGTGCTTGGCACCGAAATGCAGTTTCTTGGAACGAACTCACCCAGGACAGGCTCATAGGCTTGGCATTTGGAAATATGTCAATAGTGTAATGTTTGTCCTTTAGTCATATTTATAAAGGCCACATTAAATGTTGAGAAAACCAAAGAGCATTTTATCAAAGGAAGGTAATACCTTACCATACCTGTCAGTCTGGTTATAAGAGACACCATGTTGCCATGTAGAGCCTGTGCCTGGGGCCTTCACATTGCTCTCAGCTCCACTTCTGTCTTTGGTACAGGGTGGGGCAAGGATGCCCATGTATGTGCCCTTCTCCATGCAAGACCCCTGCAAACCTGATGGGTGTACCCCACTCCAGTTCTAGCCCTTGGGAACAGATAGTTCCTTTTACAAAGCATTCCTCGCAATCACACTACAGTGACTAGCATTTAGGATGTAGTGTGCTGACCAAACCCTGTACTGAGAAATATGCTCTCTGGGTCCTTTTGGAAAATGCCTTGTGTACAGAGCTCCTGACATCATGTACTTAGCCTTAGGCATCCAGGAGTGCTGGAGACTCCAGGTAAGACAAGTTTGTTTTTCTGTCAATAAGAACACAACTGTGAGCTCCAGAGCACAAATGCCTCAGGAACTGAGTTGGAGAGGATAATTTCCAATAAAGGCTAATCATAAAGGTAAACAGAGATGTCCAGAGTGTCAAAGTGTACTTCCACTAAGCTTTAGCTCTGGCCATAAGAGCACAGTTTTTTAGTTGGTCCTAGAGGGTTATGTGGAGAAGGAAGGCATCACAGGGATGAAATCCATTTCCAGAGCTTGAAGTCACTCATTGTTGCTTGAGAACAATATTGAGATGTTTTCTGATTCACAGATCTCTTCTGCTAAACATACCACGAAACTCCTCCATTCCAATTGCCAAGTGCTCACAGGTAAAGCCATGCCCAACCTAGTCTAATTTCATGCTACTCAGGACAGTGTCCTGTGACCATTGGTAACCTGGAAGCCTGTTGAAAATAGTGTCCCACCCTAGTTTTTGTCTGCTTGTATGTATATGTCCCACATGTGTACAGTGCCCATGAGGGTGAAAAAAGGGTGTCAGATCCCCAGAAACTGGAGTTAAAGACAGGTGTGAGCTTGCAGCTGCCACATGGATGCTAGGGATTGAACCCAGATCCTCTGGAAGAGCAGCCAGTGCTTTTTAACCTGAGCCATCTCTCCAACCTCCCAAAAGACTAATTTTCTAATTGTAACTGTGATACTAAATGGCCACATGGACTGAAATCTCACAGCCTCCTTTCTTTGCCTGACTGAGGAAAAGTTTGCCTCAAACAGCTGTTGTGAAATCACATGGTAAGAGCTCTTTGCAGAGTTAAAAATATTCGATGCAAATAAGACACCACTGACTGTGTGAAATAAAGACACCTGATAGTGTGAGGGACTTTCCTCACTGAGGACAGAAGAAATGGCAGTCTTCGCATCAGTCTGGCAGGAACTCACCCATCCTTCAGTTGCTCACGATTCATAGATTTTCCAATGTAATTTTACCTTCCCAGAACTTTGCCTTTTGAATAACTACTGAAAACTTGCAGGATTGTGATTAATATCCAGTTGCTTAGCCCACAACATAAAGTACATTTTACATGTACTTGGTCCTCAAAGATCTGCTGCACTGGACAAAAAGAGGAAGAAACTGGCAGGCGCGCTGGGGGAGGGGTAATTGGTTTCAAAGTTTGTTCATTCAAAGGCCCTTATGACACCTCTATTACTGTATGATGGTCTTGCCCTCTACATGTGAAAGCAACAGCATGCTAATGTACAGACTCAAACACTTATCCTTGGAAGTGCTTAAATTCTCACTAAAAAAAGCAAAACTATTTAGAAAAAAATGGACTTATTTGATACAGTAATCCGATGCAGAAATTTCTTTTTGGTTGCTTAAAATGGTTGTTTTGTACACTGTTGGGGAAAGGGCTTTGGTTTTCTATTGTCTGCAGGTGTTGACTTTATGTAAAAGATGTTTGACTGCTCCTGATCTGCACATGCTATCAACAGAAGACCTGAGGAGATGAGGTATCAATAAAAACCCCTGAGATGAGTGGCTCTGTATTCCACTGTCGAGGATGGTGCTTGCTGTGATAGTGGTTCCCTCTGCTGAGGTCTGGCAGGGTTTACATTCATGAAAATGCATCCGTGTCTTCTTGGCTGAGATACCTCAGGTGCACTGTTACAAATGGTGGCTACAACGTGGAACATGGCATCACACCAGCTAAACCAATGTGGAGACAAGGAAGAATGAGAAAGAAACTCCAGACCTCACAGAGTCCAGTAAAGTATGCTCAGGCAGCTCCCAGAGGACAGAGTTTATATATGCAAAAAATAATGAGTAAAAGTCTCCTGAAGGAAGAGGGGAGTGAGGAAGGAAATGAGCCTCTCTGAAGAGAGAAGGCTGTGAAAATTAAAGAGGGCTCAAAAGTGAAAACCACGGAATAGAGGCCTTTAGAGAAAGGATTTCTCATGGTTAAAAACAGGATTCAACTGGGAGCAGGCAAAAAGCAAGGTTTCAACAGCTTTTCCTGCTCATGGAGCCCTCCTGCTGCTGGTGCCAGCCAGGGCACAGGAAACAGGAGCCAGAGTGTACTGCTCTACAGACTGAGTTTGCTCATGGCGTGCGTGTGTGTGCGTGTGTGTGAGGCCCAAGTGGGTCTTATGTTTGAGATCTATGAAAAAGGTATTTTCCCCCCCGGAGCTGTGATGGAATAGAACCAAAAACCGCCAGAATGTTTCAACTGGAGCTTCTTCCCACTAGCCCAGGACCCCCTGCTGTGGAAGCTGCAGCTTGGAGCCAAGAAGCCATGATATAAACTGACCCCCTCCCCGTTTCCCCCCTGCAAATCAGAATCTATGGTAAAATGTAGAAAGTGTTTCCAGCACAGGAAACACACAGAAGCTGTCTTCCAGAAATGGCCGAGGTTGTATCTTAGGCTGGTAGCTGAACTTGGTACTGTCAGGATCACCCAGGTGATACTGGTTTTGAAGGCATGAAGGGGTCATGGAAAGCAGCTGAAATTCAGCACGATGAAGAGAAGCCATTAGTAAAAGTACAGCCTCAGTGGCAGTTAAGGCCCAGACTGAAGGTCATGCAGAGAAGTTGAGGCTTGGCATCATAAAGAGAGCGCATGAGAAGCTATTGGTGAAAGTGCAGCCCAGTTGCAGCAAGGGACCCCAGCAGTTTAGGAGATGCCCATACCATGGGATGACCACCAAGGGTAACAGCAGCAGTGAAGTGGAGGCAGCCAGAGCCTGGAGGACAAATTGTGTGCACTGCAGAGGGCAAAGTCAGATCCAAGACCTCTGGAGGAGCCCAGAAGATTCTGAGCAAATTCCAGATAATTGGACATTGATAATGTTTTTCTGCTGTCCAAAGACATTGTGAAAAGCTTGATGTTTGGTGATTTTCCTCTTGTAAATAGTTTTGCTGGCGTAGTGTTACATTGTGTTGTAGAGATAAAGCAATTTTTTATTGTCTTATATACAATGAAGGAAATAATGCAGGAGTTTATTTTTAGTTATGTTTAAAATGGTTGTTTTGTGCACTGTTGGGAAAAGGGCCGCCTAGACCTTGGCATTTTGTGTCGTCTGCAGGTGTTGGCTTTATGTAAAAGATGTTTGATTGCTCATGGTCTGCACATGCTATCAATAGAACACCTGAGGAGATTAGGTATCAATAAAAAAAAATCCTGAGATGAGAGGCTGTCACTGTCCAGTGTGGTGCCGGCCATGATGGCGGTTCCCTCTGCTGAGATCTGGCAGTGTTTGCACCTGTGAATATACCTCTGCGTTTTCCTTGCTGAACTACCACAGTATGAGTGTCACTACAGTATTCATTTTAAGCGTAACTTCAGATTTACAGAAAAGGTGCAAGTAGAATAGGAAGTTCTTGTGAATCCTTCACTCAGCTTCCTTTAACACTGACATCTTATACATACTCTGGCACATTTGACAAGTTAACAATGGCCTGGCATAGCTGCAACCACCTGTAATCCCGCACTGTTCCTGAAGGCTGAAGCAGAAGGATCAAGGCTGAAGTAGGCCTGAATGTATAAAACAGTTAACACTTCAGTCCCAAAACAAAGCAAGTTAGCTTGGGAACAATACTTTAACTCGGGACTCCATTTGAATTTTACAGGTGTTGATGTTCCTTTCTTTGTTTCAGAACCCAAAGTTACCAAATCGCAATTTAGCCTTCACTCATTTTTTTAAAAAATAAAATGAATTACTCTTAATATTGCTGTATCATTTTGTCTGCTGGCCAGCTTATTATGTGATCTGTTTTATGTGTTCTCTCTGTTGTTTTTTGCTTTAAAAAGTTAACCTAAGTAATAAGACTGTGGCTACTTCTGAACTCGTAAAGGCTTATGCCTCATTTTAACATGTATAGATGTGTGTGGGCATGGTGGCACATGGGAGGCAGAAGCAGGCCAGCCTGGCCTACATAGAGTTCCAGGTCAGCAAAGGCTACATAATGAGACCCTTTCCCCATCCCCCAACCCCTGCCCCCCCCAAAAAAAAAGAGAGAGAGAAGAAAGAAAGAAAGAAAGATGAGTAGATGTGTGAGTGTGTATGTATGCATATATAGGGTCTTTTCTTTGAATTACATCATAAATACAATTTTTATTTGACTATATATTTGAACTAACTTATTTTGATGATGACTCCGTTTTCTATTTCAAAGCCAATTTTCTTAGTTTTCATTTAAAATGGAATTATTTTATTCAAAAGAAGAAGTGTTTCAGGAATTTAAAAATAAAACAAAAATTGGATTCAAAGCAGTATAAGTTAAGTGTCACAGACACTGTCAAATGCAGAGAGCATTTGGATGCTAAGCTTCTAAAAGAAGAGCAGGGAGTCACAGACTTTGGTGTGAGACTGGCCAGGTGCTAATTCTCTGAAGCATATTTATTGATAGCTACAAAGAAGCCAATTTAGGGCAGGGCAAAGTCCCACACACCAAAGCTTCCATCAAGGCACTGCTTCAAGGTACAATACAACCCACACAAAACCACAGCCCCTTTATCAAGCACTGTTCCCAGTCACCAACGGAGCAAGCTGTCCAGGTTTTCCAGGAATGTCTTGTGACTGGGTTTTACACTGGGGCTGCGGCCCCTCAAAACAGCTCCATCTATCACAGAAAGCAAGTACTGATTAGTCATGGATTTCTTTAAAGCTCAAGCATGTCTAAAAACAATTTCTTTACATTTAATGATTAAGCCAAATACACAGGCTTATTAATTTTCCTATTATATGTCTGTTTCCATTTCCACCCCCAGATTCCTGCCCTGACTTCCTTCCATGATAGAGTTTTAAGATGAAAGAAGTCCCTTCCTTCCCAAGTTTATCATAGCAGAAGAAATCCCTGTTCAGAAAGCCTTGGAGGCAAGCCCGGCCTCCCCACCCTGCTCTGCAGCCCAGGGCAGGGCAACTTTGAGCTATGGTCTGACCTAGTACTTACCTGTAGGCACATAGTCCACAGAACCTACCCAACTGTCTTCCTTTGGGAACCTGTAGAAATCTGAAACTCCTTTTGTTCTGGATATTGAAGGCTCTTTTCTTCAGCACTCCTATTTTGCTATAACTCCTTCTGGGGAATTGGAGGGACCCCAGGATCTGAAAGGAAGGCTCTCTCTCTTCCAGGCCTCCCCATGCTGCTTGTGGTGTGGTGTTCTAATGCGCTCCCTTTTCAAAGCCTGATGGCCCCTGTGCTGGGTACTCGCCAGTCAGCTCCTTTTCCATGAACTTGGGGGTTTTTGTTGTTTCATTTTATTTGTAACATTGTCATAACAATGTTACATTGTACATTGAGCTCAGTGGTTAAGAGCATTTGTTACGTTGTCATAACAATGTTACATTGTACGTTGAGTTTAGTGGTTAAGAGCATTTGTTGCTCTTGCAGAGAGAGGATCCAGCTTTGGTTCTCAGCACCTACCATGGTGGCTTGTAATCCAGTTCCAGGTCATCTGGTGCTTTCTGACTTCTGCAGCTACCAGGAACTTACATGGTACACATACATACACACAAGCAAAGCATTCATACACATAAAAAAAACTTTAAAAATTTAAAAATACGTGCAAAATAATGAAATGTCAGTATGGCACAATTATTAAACTATCACATTTGCTTTAAATGTTTCTTTCCTCTTACAGGTACACGTAAGGGTAAGGTGATAGTGCTCCAGTATGTACTTAGCATTCATTAAGCTCTGGGTTCAGCTTTCTCTCTCTCTATATATAGAGAGAGATAAATTATTCTTATTTTTATTTTTTACACGCATTGGAGTTTTGCTTGCATGTACATCTGTGTGAGGGTGTCAGGTCCCCTGGAACTGGACAGTTGTAGACAGTTGTGAGCTGCCATGTGGGTGCTGGGAATTGAACCTTGGTCCTCTGGAAGGGCATTTGGTGCACTTAACCTCTGAGTCAGCTCTCCAGCTTCTGGGTTCAGCTTTTAACATCATCAGAATAGCAGGATAAACGCATGCACATTCCAGAACAAACGGAAAGAGCTTCAGCACCCCTTAAAGGAGGCTAAATGGATTCACAATAGCTGGATACATACATAAACACATGCACACACGCACACACACACACACACACACACATGCATGTGTGTATGCACTAGAGAAACAAATAAATATATGATAAATTAGGATAAAACACCACTTATTTGTCTTCTGAAGTCAGCATAGGGTACTCTTACCTTTTTATACTTTTACCACGTATACAACATAAACAATAAACATGTGTAATATAAATAATACATAACTGTTGCATATTTTCAAAGTTCAATATATATAAAATATGTATTTTCTTTTTATAATACTTTTGTCAATAATTTGAGTTTTATACAATGCATCTCTACAACACTGTCTTCCCATTCCTCTCCACGCCCCCATTCCACCCTTGTGTCCTCAAAAAAGACAAAAAAAAAAAAAAAAAAACCCAAAAAGCAGATAAAAGAATATTGAGTCCAGCCAATGTGACAGGATCGTGGATCCTGGAGGCAGCAGGTTTCTCTGATGTTGGACGTTCACCTGGTTCACACAAGTCTGAACCAAGCATGACCCAAAGTTGGGCCCTACAGCCCACGCCCACAGGTATGCAACCATCGCACAGGCAACAGGACACTGAGCAGGCAGGCACCCTGATATCCTGCAGGCCCTCAGACATCCTACAGTCACCAGGGTATCCCACAGACATCCAGACATCCCACAGCACTAGGACTTCCTGCAGGCACCTAAAATATACATGTCCATATACAACTTTGTACTCAACATTGCTTTTTGGTATTGAGCAGTGACGTGCAGCTTGGCATCGAGTATGTAGTGTATCCCAGACCCTGGCTCAGGCATTGCAGTTTTCATGAGTGCCTTGTGTATCTATTTAGCCTCTCTCAGGGGTGCTGAACTTCTTTCTATTTGTTCTGGAATTTGCAGATTGTAGATACACTCTCCTTGTATACAGAGATGGAAGTTTTGGGGATTTAGCACATATGAACTGAAATGTGTTAGTTATAGCAAAATTACCACCTGAAAGAGTTTTTGTTTTTTTGTTTTAATAATTAAATTAGGTGTGATAGCACATGTCTTTAATCCCAACACTCAAGAGGCAGAGGCAAGTGTATCTCTGTGAGTTTGAGGCCATCCTGGTCTGTGTAGTGAGTTCCAGGGCAACGAGGACTACATAAAGAGACTCCCCCCCCCCGAAATATATATATATATATAGGTACTGGAGTACTGGCTCAGCAGTTTAGAACACTTGCTGCTCTTGTAGAGGGAGGACCAGAGTTCTGTTCCCAGCACCCACATGGTGGCTCACAACTGCCTGTAACTCCAGGTGCTAGGGATTCAGTGCCCTCTTGTGGTCTCCAGAAACAGTCCCACACATGCAGCATATATTAACACACATAAACAAATAAAAATAACATTTTTTTTAGAAATTAAATGTGCAAGAATTCATCAAAACACATTTTTAAAATTTTAGGTTTATTTATCTTATGTGTGTGAATGTTTTGCCTACATGTATGTACATGTGAGTCCCTGGTCCCCTCGCACTTAAGATTGCAGGTGTCACTTGTGTTAACTTTTAATGTTTCTTTTTCTAAATTAAGTTGAAGATCTTGATTCATTGCAGCGTTAGTGTAATTACTAAGTATACAATGGTTTCACAGTCACATTACCAAATTATTACTATTAATCTTACTGAAAAGTTAGTATTTCATTCTTTTTGCAATTTTATTTTTGTGTCTGGGCAATACTTTTCAGAAACATAGAGTCAAATCCTTCCCTTTAAATCACCTGAAACTGATTGGCTCAGTAGTTAAGAGTAATGACTGCTCTTCCAAAGGATCTAAGTTCAATTCCCAGCACCCACAAAATGGTTCACAGCCATCTACAACTCTAGTTCCAGAGGATTCTGGCTTCTGAGTGCAATGGACACATGGTGCACAGATATGCATGCAGGCAAAACACCCAAGCACATAAAAAAAAAATATCTAAAATGTTTTTTAAATTTAAATTACCCCAGATTTCTGTATGGCTGCACTGGTGACTTGATACCCAACAAAATTTATTTGTTCCACTTAAATTTGGGAGGGTTTGTTTTATTTTAAAGGAACACACCGCATGCCACTCATTTATTATACAGCCAATTGGGTGTGAGGTTTCTGCTTTGCTTTGTTTTCGTTTTTACATTAGTCATTGTGTGTATGAGAAGTCCCACAGCACTGAACTATGAAGGTCAGAGGAAAGCTGTGGGCATCCTTCTATCTTGTGAGTATTGAACTCATGTTATCAGTCTTTGTGGCAAGTGCCTTACCTCCTGAACCATACTGTCAGGCCTCGCCGATTGTTTTCCAGTGAAACCACACCCATCCACATTTGCTTTCATTTTATATAAATGAAATCCTTAAATACATGCCTCCTTGTGACTGGCTTCATCCCATTGTAGCTTGTGTCGATACTGCGCTGCTTTATGTGGATTTGCTGTATTTTATGGATTTGATTTTCAGTTTAAGAAAGAAATTTGAGCAGGGCATAGTGTTACACAGCTTTAATCCCAACAAGTGGATCTCTGTAAGTTTGATGTCACCTTGATCTAGAGTTCCAAGATGGCCAGGGCTGCATAAAGAAACCCTGTTTAAGAAAGGAAGGAAGAAAGGAAGAAAGGAAGGAAGGAAAACAGAAAAAAGAAAGAAAAGAATAAAAAGAAAAGAAACATAAATTTGAGTTGATTCCTGTGAATCAACTCGTGGATCTGTATTTTCATTTCTCTGGGGTATATACACGCCAGGAGTAGGAGACTTACTGGGGCAAACAGTGAGTCTGGCTTAACTTGAAGACTGCCGGACTGTATCCTAAGTGGTCGCCCCGTTTCCTGTTAGCAATATAGGAGTGCGCCGCTTTCTCTGTCAGTGCTGGGTTCAGCTTTTTTACTGAAGTGTTTAGTGGATGAGTGGATATGGTATTTCATTGCGGTTCGATTTGTATTTGGTGGCTAATGGTTTTCATGCACATACTGTCCACTTGTTTGTCTTCTTTCATTAAATATCTATGCAGAGTCTTGGCCTGCTTTGTTTTTTAATATAGCCGGACCGGCCTGGAACCCCAGTCTTAATCCGTCCTTAGCATCCT
Source organism: Cricetomys ansorgei (assembly GCA_026225945.1). Taxonomy (NCBI): domain Eukaryota; kingdom Metazoa; phylum Chordata; class Mammalia; order Rodentia; family Nesomyidae; genus Cricetomys; species Cricetomys ansorgei. The sequence goes on along the minus strand of JAMJFZ010004240.1, from coordinate 1,226,354 downwards.
GTGTGCTAGGATTACGGCTTGTGCCGAGGCACCCTAGCCTTACCTGTGCTTTTGGTGTCATTTAGAAAAATCCATTGCAAAATTCCAGAACATGACGATATAACCTATCTTTTCTCCTATGGATTTTATAATTTGGATTTATATTTAAATATAAATGTGTGTTGAGTTCTTTCTCTGTTTGTAAACTCATACATGTAAGAGTTTACTTTTATTTTTCTGTGTGTCACTATCTAGTTTACCCAGTGCAATTTGTTGAGCGATATTTTCCCACACTGAGCTGTCTTGACAATCTTACTGAAAGCCTATTGATCATGTATACACTGGCTTGTTTCTGGACTTACATTTCTAACCATTGATCTGTTAGGGCTTATTTTAGTCCATGGGGTCCTGATTGTTTTGCTTTGTTGGAGGTTTCGAAATCAGGAAGTATAAGCCACACAACTTTGTTCTTCTTTTTCAACATTGTTTTAGCTATTCTGGGTCTCTTGAGTTTCCATATGAATTTTCAGACCAGCTTGCCAGCTTCTACGAGGAAGCCAGCTAGCGTGGCGCTCTGATTTCTGTACGTCATTCTGGGATGTGGTGCAATCTTTGCAACATTGTTTCCAGATCCACAAAAAGGAAGGCGTTTCTTCTTCATCTCTTGAGGTATTCTTTCAGCAATGCAATTTTCAGAGTGTACGTTTTTGTACTTTTGTGAAATTCGTTCCTAAGCACTTTATTCTCTTGAGCTTCGTTTTACATAGTTTTCTGGATCTTGCTTTCATCTACGCAGTACCATGTTTAGATGAATGTCATGTGTTGCACCCCAGTACATCTTGCAACACCACTGATTTTATTTGTTGGTTTCAGTAGCTTTTAGTAGATTCTTTTTTATTTATAGGGTTATGTTATCTGCAAACAGCCATACCATGGCTTCTTTCCCTTCCAATCTGAGTAGCATTCATTTCATTTCCCTGTGTACTCATTCTGACCTGTGCAATGCTGGGTGCATGTGGCAGCACTGGGCACCTGTGCCCAATTCCTGGTCTTCTTCATGAGATAGGAGATCAGTTACCCGATTCTCTAGCCACACCACTAATGTCCTGTACCCCTGAGCAGCTGCTAATCCACTTCTTCTTTTGTCCACTTTGCACTTTTCATAGAGACAGAATGAGCCTGACTCTCTTACCTGGAAGAATTATTCCAAGGTTCGTTTATTTCATAGTGAGAATCAACACCGTTTCATGTTGCGTGATGTTTCTCTAGCATCAGTTGATGGGCATTCGATTGCTTCTCCTTCAGCTGTCATGAGTAATGCTGCCAGAAGCATTCAAATACATGTCTGTATGCTGAGTGTCTGTGCTTCCTTCTCCTAGGTGTGCGCCTTGCAGAAGGACCGATAGGTTTTAGAGAAATCTCTACAAGAGTTTTTCTTTTGTTCCTTCAATATGAGATGGATGGGGAGACAGATAAATATAGATATGTATATGTAAGTTTTTCTTTTGTTCTCTCCTTATTAGATAGAAGAGGAGACAGATAGATATGGATATGGATATATAAATGTTATTTATTTATCATTATTTTATTTTAAAGGCAAATGGTAGCATTACACAGATACTTTTTTCCCCATTTGCTTTTCACCTAAATCATATCTAGACTGGGAAACAAAAGCAAAGCATGGGTACCCTGGTACCAGCCCACACTGGTCACGTCAACGGACAGGTCGCTTTCTGGTGATTTTGTAGGTACATGATCAGGATGCTCCATTATTTACTGAACTCATGGATTTTGAGTCATTTTACAGTCACACGTATCACAAGTAAAATGGAAAAAAGTCATCTATATTACACCTTCATTCTGGGTCTCACTTTGTGGCCTCGGATGACCTGGAACTTGGTAGGTAGATCAGGCTGACTTTGAACTCACAGAGATCTGCCTGTTTCTGACTCCAGAGTGCTAAGATTAAAGGTGTGGACAGCCATGCCTCTTTATAAATTTCTGTTTCAAATGCCTTCTAGCTCTGTTGGGTATATCCATGTTCCTGGATACCTTTCTGTCAGGTCCAAAGGAAATTCTGTTTCCCCAATGTGATGATTATTCTTGGTTGGTAGCTTGATTACAGGTGGAATTAACTAAAACCCCCAAAATGGAGGGGCACACCTGTGAAATGTATTTGCTTAATTTCAAACAGGGAGATCTACTTCTAATCTAGATCTCTGAGGTAGAAAGACACACCTTTCTTTAGTTTAATTTTGAGCTGGGAAAATCCACCTCTGGGCCACGGTCTTCTGGAAGCCTATATAAAGACTGGGAAGAAGCAGGCTTTTGCTCTTTGCCTACTTATTCTTGCCTTGCTAGCAAGTCCATGCCTCCACTGGCATTAGAGACTACTTCTTCAGGATTCTGGTGCATACGGAAGACCACCCAAGACATCCAGCCTTGTGGACTGAACAGCTACTGAATTCTTGGACCTTGCATTCATAGGCAGCCACTGTTGGACTAGTTGGACTACAGTCTGTAAGTCATTCTAATAAACACTATATATCTATATATATCTACATATCCCTTCTATAAGTTCTGTTCCTGTAGAGAACAGTGACCGATACACCCAAATTCCAAAATGCAGAAGGCATAAGCGATGTATCTGTGGTGCCTACTGGTATACCAAAGCACACGCTGGCCTCCAGCCTCCCTCCGTATCAAGCACCCGTTACACATTTCACAGTCCAGGCTAGCATCCTCACTCTAAAGTCCCTTCAGCTCATGGGCATCTCTCTCCACAGCTATTCATTCACTCATTCTCCTTAGAACCCTATTGTTTTCTATATTCTCTGCTCCTGCCTTTCTCTTGCTCTTCCTCTCTTTATGTTCTCTTTCTCTCTGCTCAACTCTTTTCGCATGGCCATACCCAGTCTGCTGGCCATGTTCAGTCTACTTCTTTCTCTCTCTGCTCTGGACTCTTCCCGATATCTCTGGCTGCTCTCTCTCTTATATCTACAATTAAAAACCTCCCTCTTAATTACACCGTGGAGTAGTAGTGTAGTAGTCAGCTTATACATCTGGTGCTGAACCAGCTGTGCGGGACATAAAAGGACTCGTTTCCAAGGGTCCTGCCTCTCCTAACTGAACCAAGTAGCTGATTTTACTTTCCTAAGGTTTGTATGGATCTTTATTTCTGCTGGCTTCTGCCGCCCATCATATTTGACTCCAAATTTTAGCATCCACGTCTTCCTTCCACCTGCTACTCTTCTCTGTAGCAGGACGCTTTGAAGAAGGTTCTTTGTTTTGTTTTGATTTTTTTTTTTTTTTTGGTTTCTTTAAAAACACAAAATGGCATTTGGACTATGTTTTTGTTCCCATCCCAGGCGTAGTGGATGAGAGAGTGTTAGATTTTGACTGTTGCTAGGCTAGGATTTGATTACATGCAGCTTGCCCTTAAGATTGCATGCTACTTGGCCTTCTGGGAACTTCAAATGTAACCTAGAGAGTGGGAGAGGCATAGTTGGCAGTTGGTGGGTTGGTCTGTTGGATGCTAGTCCAGTCTCTATCAGCTACTGCTCTCCAAGCTTCAGACAGCCAAAAAGAGCTGTGAATATTTCTTCCTTTCTCTCTTTCAAGGCTGTTACAAAGGTGGTGAAGCTTTCTTTCTTTCCTTCTATCCTTCCTTTCTCTTTTCTGAGCTGGGATAAAAAAAGACAGCAGAGAACTGTTACACTTCTCCACTGTGATTCAGGGCATCTCCCGGCATCTCTCTGGCTCCTGAAGCCTGCTATGCCTTTCTGCATACATGTTGGAAAGACTTTATCTCTTTTCCTGGTGCTTAGGTTAAGTGTCATCTCAGAGCTGCCTGCCTTGTCTTTCTTGGGTCCTAGAGCCGACTTCCGCTACAAACATCATGCTGGTGCACCAGGAAGCCTCTCTCACCCTGCTTTCCTCTGCTTGCTCTAACCCTCTCTCAGATCGCTGGAATCAGTCTTATAGAGATTCAAATGTCTTTTGTGTGTGGATAATTGTAGCAGTGTGCTACTGTTTTGTACCCTCAGTTTAGGGAAAGAGGAAGGAAGGATAGAAAGACGGAAAGAAATCTTCACGGCTTTTGAAGGTGGCCTTAATAGAGAGAAGGACAGAAAGGAAGAAATATTCACAGACCTTTGATGCCGTCTGAAGCTTAGAGAGCAGGAGCTGACAGTGAGCCAGACAAGCATAATTTCTCCAACAGATGTTCTTCAGAGCAAGAACCAACAAACCAACAACAACAACCAACCAACCAGCAACGCTTATAAACACTAAGCGAAAGTTCCCAGAAATCTAAGCATCACGCAGTCATAAGAACAAGCTACACCTGGCAAAACAGCTGCACATAGCCAAATTATAGCCCCAGCAACGAGCAATCCCAGTCAAATTCATACTCATCCACCGCACCTGGGCAGGAACGGAACCGTAGTCTAAATGCCATTCTGTGTTTTTAAAGAAGCCCAAATAACAAAACTTCTTCCCAGCATCCTGCTACTGATAATACCCAAAAATAGTTTTATCCTCTTCTACTCTGTAAAAAAAAAGCTGGCTCTGGAGTGGGCCCTCCATCTCCAAACCTGAGCATGCTTGTTGAAAAGTTTTCTCCAACATCTCTGTCCTAGGTCAGGTGAGCCAACTGACTCCATGACAGGCAGAAGGAGAGCAAAACAGAACAGCCCAGGAAAAGACACGGTGTGCTTTAAATGAGATAAAAAGTAAATTATCCCCAATAGGGATGACTGCTGCTTATCTCAGATTCCCTTTCTTGGTTTTATTTAACTCTCTAAATATTCCCCTCTCTTATATCTCTAAAACTTTTGCTAAAGTATAAATTTTATCTCAAGATTTGTAATATTATGTGTAAAATCTCTTATCAGAGGATTTGTAAGATATTGGGTGTGGTTTAAAAATCTGTAAAATCTGATACAAAAAGTTAGCTTAAAACTTATAAAAGGTTGGTAGTTAAAAAAAAATCTATACATAGGTAATCAATCTTAATTTGCTACTGCATGCTTCTATATAACTTGGATTCAGCTCTTTGTTTGTTTATTTGTTTTTCAAGGCAGGGTTTCTCTATTGTAAGTCTGGCTGGCCTGGACCTCACAGAGATCCACCTGCCTCTGCCTCCTGAGTGCTGGAATTAAAGGTGTGCACCACCACTGTCCAGTGGATTTAACTCTTGTTTAAAAAACAAATCTGCTACAGAATATTGTATATTTAGCTGGGATTCAGTCTTGTTTAGGGAAAACAGGTCTTACTACAACATATGTTTGATGAATAAGGTATGTTTGGTTAAAGTTTTTAAAGTCCTAAGGTTATAAAAGTCTACTCAAGTTAACAGAAACTGACTGAGAGATGTATGTCTAACCACTTATGTCTTTGCTAACTGTGTCCAACACCAAGCTTCTAGAAAATTTTAGATATGAAACAATAGATATTTGATGAATAAGGTGTGTTTTGTAAATAAGTGTTATAAATTCCTAAGGCCTATTCAAATTAGCAGACGCTGACTTAAAGATGTATGTCTAGCCTTTTCTTTACTAACTTTATTTAAGCTCTAGCTATTTGGATAAATTGAGTCACACAAGAAACTGATATTATGTAAATGTGCACTATGAAAGGATCAAGCTAATGGCCAATCACCTTATAAATGATCAAATTCTTTAATTTGCTCAGAACTATGCTAGTAGTCATGCTAAATGTAAGAAAAAAAGTTAAGTTTTTAATTTCAATTACTGTGCCTAAGAGATCTTTAAAACAAAGAAAGACAACTTCCTGGAATGCTGGGTAGGGGCTGTTCATGTAAGATAACAGGCCACGTGCAGGGACTCCATTTGGTTAACCCAACTGCACCAGACATCTTCTAAGGCACCAGATATACTTAGTCACTTGTAGGCAGGAGATAACCCAGATGGGAAGTACACCAGGATATATGCTTGCCCCTGATTGGACCTGGTGGGAAGTATGTAGCCTTATGAGTTCTGCCTTTATAAGCATCTGCTACATGTGGTTCTCTGCCATTTCTTGGAAACCCCAGAGAGGGGAACCTCGAGAAGGTCCTGGCCAGAATCCATGTGTTAGAGTCTGAAGTAACCCAGCACAACTAAGGCACAGAGAACAAAAATTTCCAAAGCAAAAAAAATGTTACTGAATTGGGCATTCAGGCTGACTGGTCGGGGATGCAGCAGACTCAGGAGCCGACTGTGGCCTGGACTCAGTTTCCAGAATGATATTGAAGCACAAAAACCTCAAACATCTCTGTCAACAAAAAGCAGAAGTTGGGTTCATTTCCTCAGTTTATTATCTCCAAGAAAGATCCCGAGCAGGAAGCATAAAGATAGCATCTCATGTCTGGTTTTTGTGGGAGAGCACACATTCAAGAAAGGGTAGTGGTTGGGGTTCTCTTCCAGTGAGAATCCAGCCTTAGCTTGGCCCTGTCAAAAATGGATTCATGTGAGGTGTTTTTTGTTATGTCCGGATCCCATACCACACATGTAACTGGCCCCTATTTAATTAATTTAATTAAAACCTGCTTCAAATTTGGCTCAAAACGGTTATGATGATCTTATTCTCAATGGGTGGTATTTACATAAGTACGAATGTAATGCGTTTACAGGGACAAGCTTTGGCCTTCTGTAAATGCTGCCAAGGTTAAGCCTAAAGCAAGTAACCAAAAAGAAGTAAAGTGTGGTTAAAATCATATATACTTAAGACACTCGATGATGGCCCTCAAACCCCTCAGAGAGAGTTGCTAAATATGGTATTTGAAGTGTTTGATGAGAAAGGCTTCCCCTGATAGACAGGAATGCCAGCTCTGATAGCAGCGGCTAAGGCTGTCCCCGAGGAAGATGGACGGCGGTGGACTCTTCCTGGAGCTTACTTCAAGTGTGGTTACACCAAGCGCCAGGCAAAGAACCGCCCTGTACTTCGCCTGTAGCCATGGCCAACCCTGACACTGTTCGGTTGACTGCCATGCGCTGCTTCACGAGGGCAGGTCAGTTTTCCCAAGTTTCTCTTCTAGAGGAAAATCTGTCAGACCTTCTGGGACTGGCAGCCAGAGGCTTAATGCTGTCTTGTATGATCCCCCAAACTGAATACCTCTGCCTCCACCAGGCTGGCTGTCCAGGTAGTTTGCGAGTATCTACCATTTTAATTGATACAGAGGCTATACGGATTATACTTCCTGCTCAAATTTATCACGCTCAGATCTCTGATGGTACTGATAGCTAGCCCCAGCGGTATCAGTTTTGCAGCGGTAAGCAGACTTGAGTCAGCAACTCCGCAAAAGACTGCAGCTGCCTAGTCAGTCCATTTCATATGTAAAAATTAGACATTGTTTTTTCTAGAGCTACGAGGTCTCTTGCTGAGAGAAGCAGAGCCAGACCAGTTTACTTCCCTGACGGGCTTCATACTGCAAGACAGAAACTCACAAACAGGTTTCAATGTGAAAACAAACTCAAGCTGTTATGGTATTACTAACAAATTCCTTCGCATTGTTCTTTTACTTAAAAGAGCCTGCTTTTTGATGACTGCTCTCAGTCACCAACCACCTGTCTCATGTTAGATGATTAGAGGGGGACAGAAAGGGGTAAGTTGTGAGGATGTAAGGAAGTGACTTGAGTGTGTGAAAATGAGCCTTAGAGAGGACACCTGACGTTATTAGCGTATTAATCAATGCAGTTCTGATACGCTATTAGTGTAGCTTTGATAAAGCTTTGGCTACTGTTATAGTCACAGGCTCAAAAATTTACATTTCTTTTCATTGTTTTCTAAATATGGACTTATATATAGTGTCTCTATAATATATAAATATATCACATAAGAATATTACTATATTATAACATGTTTATATATAATATATAAATTATGAGTATACTTACATAATGTATATTATATCGTATGATATAGCTTTTCATTGTGCTGAAACATCTCTGCCCAATATATATTCTCGGACAGAGGAAAAGATTTCACATTTTTAACCCAGAAATATCTTTTGGGTCCCCAAGTGTTTGCTCTAGTTTAAAGGCATGAGTCTTCTTGAGCTGTTTACAGACACTGGTTAGCTGCTTTTTCTATAAAGAGGATTTCAGTGCAGATGACAAGCAGTAGTCATGTTAATATATCTAAAACTTTTATGTTTTTTTCTGAAAGCTTAAAAAATTAATGCAAGCTCAGGGAGTCACAACTTGGATCCACCTGTCACAGGCCAAATGGACTCCGGATAAGGACTTCTGTCAGTCAACAGTTAGGCTTTCCTGCCTACTGCCTACCCCTGACGTGGGCTCTTTCCTTCTCCTGGTCTTGAGACTCCTTCCATTCCTCTCCCCAGCTATCAGGACCAAAGGCCTGGAAGTTCCAAGTGTACACCAAGATTAAAACATTCCCCTAAGCTCCTCACCACTACCTTCTGTTCCTAGTCTATCTGTATCTGTCCCCAGCAGATATTCACAGCCAGCAGACACCCTCCAGACATCAGCCTTCGCTCTACAGTTACTCCAAAACCAGTTCATTTCTCTGGTCTCAGTGTTCCTATAAAATTGAAGCGCGCTTTACTTGCTAACTGCTGAAAGGAGAGACACTTGCTTCTTCCTCAACAAAGAATGCTGCTACTGTGCAAACCAGTCTGGCCAGGTAGAAGAAAGGATTAAAGACTTGCATGAGCTGGCGAAAATTCTATGTCCTCCAGGGGCCAACTCTTTTGCAGAACTATTGCTTTGGTGTCTCTTGGCCCCTGGCTCTTCCATCTTCTTGGTTCACCGATTTCCACACTCCACATAATAATTACTGATTCCACCTCCCCTCTTCTCTTCAAGTTCTTCCAAGAAAGTATTAACAAAACTACCTGATGGTTGATAAAACACATGCTCCTGATAGAATTTCCTCAGGTCTCTTACCATCTCCTACTGGCTTGAGCCCCTGAGTTGGAAAGGCATTCCAGACTGCCCCAAAACAGCCTGTACTTCGATAGCCCCAGATCATTCTGAAGAACCTGGGCATGAAAGCAATTGTCCCCTACAGTTGTCTGACTCCCTTTCCCTGCTCCCAGCCTTTGACCAGCATTCCAACCTTCGTGGGCTATGACAACAATAAACTGATTTCAGCTGGAAAGCAGCTGCAGAAAAGATCATGTCACTCTTATCATCAACGAACGGCTGGAATGTCAGATCCAAAAGAAACCCCATTTTCCCAAATTCCAAAATGTAAAAAAGACAAATGGATGTCTGGGTGCCCATTGGGATACCAAGCACAGGCTGGTCTCCAGCCTCTCTCAGTGTCACAAGCACCTGTTGCACATTTCTAAGTTCATCCTAGCCCTTCTCACCCTAAAGTCCCCCCAGCTCTTGGGCTTCTCTCCCGACAGCTACACATTCTCCTATAACCCTACTCTTTTTGGTTCTCTCTCTCTCTCTTTCTCTCTCTCTTCCCTCCCTCCCTCCCTCCCTCCTCAACTCTTGCTTCTCTCATGGCCAGGTCCAGTCTGCTGGCCATATTTAGTCTACTTCTTTCTCTCTCTGCTCTGGACTCTTCCAGATTCCTCTGGCTGCTCTCTCTCCTTTAGATCTACAATAAAAACTTTTCCCTTAACTATACCAAAGTCATGTTGTCAGTTTATATATACTTTCCTTGTATAATACCCATTCCAACTTCTGGCAATTCCTTTTTACATATATTTCATTTGATATTCAGATTTTGGATATATAATTCTACTAATATATTCTTAAAGATAAATGCTCAAATAAATTTATTGAAAGTAGACATTTGAACACATATTCCTGTATATTGAAATGATACATAATAAATATACATATTCACTTTTCTTTTGGATATAGTTTGTGAACTTATTTTTCTCCTTATGGACAGCTTTTGTATATCCTTACATTTTAAAAGTTCTATGTGACTCACATATAATTAGTAATGTATTATAGTTGGATTTATTTCATCACCATTTTTATTTTTGTATTTATTACATCTTTTAACTGTTATTATTGTTACTTTGTTTATTTTAACTTATTTTCATTGGATTGACTTGAAGTCAGAACTTCTGAATTTGGTTTGCCCTTTGGTTTCATTTTGTTTCTTGTAGTGCTGGGATTTGAACCTAGGGTCTTGCACATGTTAGGCAAGTATCCTACCACTGGGAAATCCACGTTCTGTTTTTTCTCTTTCTTTCTTTCTTCTTTTTTTCTTTTTAAAGAATAGGTACACCTCGGTAGCATGACACTTTCTGTATAGCTTTCCTAGGTCAGGAACTGGAGATCACAATTTCATTACATCTCGCTTCCTTCTGTTTTATGCCCAGATCACGAGGTCCCCCCAAACACCAGAAGTCCAAAATCATATGCAAAAAGCAAGGGGACTTTCATTCTGTAGAGCAAAGCAGCATGCTGATGTCTGGCACCATGCAAGATGGCTGAGAAAGCTGGAGCAGGGGATCTCTCTGATTGGTCAGAACCCAGGCACTGTATTGGCTCGCTAAATGTTACGAGGAAACAAGGATTTCTGGGAAAACGAGTACTTGTCATTAAGCAGAGGAGAGGTCCGTGCCTTTGTCACTAGGGGCGCTGGGCCTCTCGCTTCCCCTTCTGTGGTTGAGGAATAATTTGGGGAACGGCCAAGTAAGCCTAATTTGCAGAAATAAATATAAAGTTGTCTTTTCATTTATAAAGTATAACCACTTTATCAATTGTTTTTAAAGGAGTGTTCTAATGGTGATACAGATATTTATCCTAGCACTTGGGAGGCCCTGGTTTTACAAGAGCACTCCATGACAGCCAGGGCTGTGCAGAGGGACCCTGTCTGGAAACACAACAACAATAATGCTAATCACTGAAAGGATACTTTTTGCTTTTTTTTTAATATATGATTTTTATTAATTCTTTGAGAATTTTATGCATGCGTATTTTGGTCATATTCCCCTACGCTTTCCCCTATCTCCTCCCAAGTCTACCCCATCCCCCCTCGAAGAAGATTCTTGTGTTAGAATATGTGTGACTTTATTGGAAAATGATTCAGGAGAATCAGGTGTGGGGGCAGTCAAGGTATGTGGCTCCTCTTGATATTATTTGTTGTATCATTTTATAAATTCGAAACTATTTCCAAATAAAAAGTGTTAAAAATTTATTTTTATCACTCGATTAAAAAGACAATCTCTTAGCTGGGCACTGGGGCACACAGCTGCAATCTCGACCTGGGAGGCAGAATCTGGATTACAATAGGAGGCCTGCAGCGAGTTCCGGTCCACCAGGGCAACACAATGAGGCCTCGTCTCAAACAAAACAAACAAAATAAAAAAGGGATCTCCTGTTTGTTTAAGCTTTAATTCATGGTTCTTTTTAAATGTGAATGACTACATTAATATTTGCAGTAATGATGTGATGCCACCCTGTGTTCAATCTTTGCAACTACTAACCTCTCAGAGCCGGCTGCTAACTGCATCGGGAAATGTCAGCCAGAGAAAGGACACAGAGCTGAGACTATCCAGGGGAGAGCCCATCCTTTGGACCTGCTCTCTGGGAAAGCCACTGAAAATATTCTAAGGAAGGGCCAGAGTGAAGCAAAGGTCGCGGACGGAGCATGTTCCAGGTTCAAGTCAAGGGCAGAAACGCACACATTCTAGGAGGAGGGGACTAACTGACCCAGGAGAGGGACAACTACGTCTCAAGAAAATCTTAGGTGTTGTTACATGGGTTCTCCAGGCTGTATTCCTCAAAGGAGGTGATTTCCAACAATGTTTAAAGATGAAGAAAATCACCAGTAAAATTTGAAAATTAAGTAAAAAATATAGGAACCCATACTTATTTCTCTTATCTTAAAGAATTTCTTTTCATAATGGACTTGTAAACTGGTCTTGGTTAGGTCACAGGGGCCCTAACTACCTTTCTCTCACTCCCAGGAGTCAAGCCACACCCTACAGCTCCCTCCCTCTGTCTTCCTTTTCCTCTCTCTCCCTTGTTAAAGTACTGTGATTAATATTATTATTGGTGGGTATCAATAAAGAACCAGGAAAACCTGGACTGCCAAGGCACAGGGTCTCGCCCCACATGGCTGACTTAGAAGCTGCACTTCCCCGCCTCTGATCTCTTCTTCCAGCCCTCCTCTAGCACCTGACGTCTAGGTATTTTATTGAAAGGAATCACTGCACATCAACACACACGCCTTAATGCATAATGAATAGAACCTTCACAGTGCACCAACCCCCAACTCTAGCTGGCTGACATGATGCCATTTTATTGGCCAGTCAAGTCCCTGGACAAGTTCTTCTTTATTTAGTGCTTAGGTTGAGGGAGGGCCCTGAAAGTCCATCCACTGGCATTAAGACAATCGGATGCTTTTAACAGTAATATCTCAGCGGGCAGACAACATTTGAACCTTTGTTCCCATCAAAGGCCATTGAATAAACAATCACTGGTGCTCCAAACTAGCATGCTTTCTGCATCCCAGCGTCCACTAAGAAGCTGTTTCCAATGGCTAAGGAAGGTGACCTTCTGGCTGTAGTTCAGGGTGCTGGATAAACAGCTTAATATTTGAGAATTAGTTCAAATGCACCCCAATACTCTCTCCCTTCATCTTCCTCCTCCCTACACTCCCTCCATCCCTGCCTCCCTCCCCTCAGAACTGATATGATAGAAAGCACACAGTGAGTTGCCTTGTGGCCAGACCAGGCTAGCTCGTTGATTTGAAGCTTATCCACCTGCCCTGAAAACTGAGGAGTCAGAAATGCACTTCTTTCCCTTCAAGGCCCCCCCATTATGCTACTTCACTACACTTCACACCTGTCTTTTCTATCCCTCTGTTCTTTCTAATGTTTTCTCCCTTCAAGACCTGGCCCCTGCCGTCTGGAGCCTCTCCTGACGAAGATCATTCCAAAGAGTGCTCTCTAGTCTGGTCATTCTTTCCTTTAAGTTGTAAGTTTTATGAAACGCGCTTTTCAGATTTAGGGATGAGGAGAAAGCAGAGATATACTTCAGCTGAAGACCACACACGTCCTGGTCCTAAGAAGGCAGAGTTTATTTGTTGTTTGAGATTTATTAAGGAAAACAGATTATCTCTTGGGCAATCTTGGCTTCTATCAGTCGTGTTATTCCTGTCTCTCAGCCAGCAGGAAATGCAGATTAGACCCGAGGGGGGAGATTTCTCTCGCTTCTCATGCCCCACTTAGTTTCCCTGTCTCACTACGCTGCCTCAGGAAGGATTTTTTTTCCTTTGGTGTGGTGACAATGTAAGATTCTAAAACGAAAGCACGTGATGTCAAAATTAGTTCAAAATAATCACAAACTGCTGAATGCTAAGATCAGCCCCACACTATAGCACAAGACACATTTCCACCTTTTCTTAATTTCATCAAAAATCTCAAGAGGGTGTGGAAGGGGCTGGAGCGTAGAGAAAAGCTGAGTTAGGATAAAGAGAACTTCTATTTACAGGGTATGGGATTCAGCTAAAACATCCAGCCATGGAGATGAAATGTCCTCAGCAAGAATGCTAGCAACACATCTTCTCTCTCTCTAAAATGACCATGTGTGTGTGTGTGCATGTGTGTGTGTGTGTGTGTGTGTGTGCATATGTATGTGTGTGTGTGTGTGTGTGCATATGTATGTGTATGTGTGTATGTGTGTGTGTGTGTGTGTGTGTGTGTGTGTGTGTATGTGTGTGTATGTGTATGTGTGTGTGTGCATGTGTGTGTGTGTGTGCATATGTATGTGTATGTGTGTATGTGTGTGTGTGTGTGCATATGTATGTGTGTGTGTCTGTGTGTGTGTATGTGTATGTGTGTGTGTGTGTGCATATGTATGTGTGTGTGTGTGTAGGTGGTGTGTGTGTATGTGTATGTGTGTGTGTGTGCATATGTATGTGTATGTGTGTGTGTGTGTGTGCATATGTATGTGTGTGTGTATGTGTGTGTGTGCAGGTGGTGTGTGTGTATGTGTGTGTGTGTGTGTGTGTGCATGTGTGTGTGTGTGTGTGTGTGTGGAGGGAACCAGCCTTTCCCACAAATGGGTTCACAGAAACTCTACATAGTAAGGAGTACGAGCATAGGAAAAATGAAGAATGACAAACGAACAGGGTAGTTCGTTCTTTTATGGGACCCGAGGAAATGACACGCATGATCGCGCTTTAACATGACACGTGGAACACGCTTTAGAAGTAAAACGCAGGAGCGTTTTTAATAGGGGAATTAACAATGTACATGTTAAGAAAAGCGAGGGGCAAGAGGGAGAGACTGACAATGCAATGCGCCTTGTCAGTGGAAAAACCACACCAAGAAGAGAAGGAGGGAGAGGCTGACAACATACATTACCAGGGAAAGGGCCACACCAGAAAGAGAGAAAATTGCTCTGGGAAGAGGTTTAAAAAGCCAAATAGTTTTTTGATATGCAGATGTTGCTCAGGCCTTCACAGGTTTCGTATGTAGATGTAGTCACGCCCAGGATGGGGGTTGGGAGTCCTTCCTTCTGCAACTTATCTTGTTTGCTAAGAAAGAACATTTGACTTAACACTGTTAGCTGAATAAGATCTCCATCTGCCCCAGAGCAGAGTGCCATGTAGGCAAAGAGGGTTTTTATTTTACAGTTTTTAGCTGTTTGGTGCATATTTATTTTTTCTCTATCTAGGCCCCCTTTGCTTCTATCTGTTACTATCAATATGAATGGGTAGCTTTACACATGCCAGGACTTAGAAGCCTGCAAGATATTTTACAAAGACAATTACTTTTGAGTAAAAAATGGCCGCTTCCCCTTCTCAGCTAACACCGGCCAGCTAAGGTATTACTAGGCCATGCAGACATAATGAAAGACTTTTGTCACCATTACAGCAAAGGGGAGGAAGGGGCAGAATGGCTGGTGAGCTGAAGTTCCCCGCTGGGGAGTCTGGAACCTTGTCAACAGACTTCAACCTCATTGCCAGGGTATTGGGGGTCCCAGCATGTGTGTATGTGTGTGTATGTGTGTGTGTGTGTATGTGTGTGTGTGTGTATATGTGTGTATGTGTGTGTGTATATGTGTATGTGTGTATGTGTGTGTGTATGTGTGTGTGTATATGTGTGTATGTGTGTGTGTATATGTGTATGTGTGTATGTGTGTGTATATGTGTGTGTGTGTATGTGTGTGTGTGTATGTGTTTGTGTATGTGTGTGTATATGTGTATGTGTGTATGTGTGTATATGTGTGTATGTGTGTGTATATGTGTGTATGTGTGTGTGTGTATATGTGTGTATGTGTGTGTGTATATGTGTATGTATGTGTGTGTGTGTATGTGTGTGTGTGTGTATGTGTGTGTATGTGTGTGTATGTGTTTGTGTATGTGTGTTGTATATGTGTATGTGTGTATGTGTGTGTATATGTGTGTATGTGTGTGTATGTGTGTGTATATGTGTATGTGTGTATGTGTGTATGTGTGTATGTGTGTGTATATGTGTGTATGTGTGTGCATATGTGTATGTGTGTGTATGTGTGTGTGTGTATGTGTGTTTGTGTATGTGTGTGTGTATGTGTTTGTGTATGTGTGTGTATATGTGTATGTGTGTATGTGTGTATGTGTGTGTATATGTGTGTATGTGTGTGTATGTGTGTGTGTATATGTGTATGTGTGTGTGTGTATGTGTGTGTATGTGTATGTGTGTATGTGTATGTGTGTGTGTATGTGTGTGTGTATGTGTGTGTATGTGTATGTGTGTGTATGTGTGTGTATGTGTATGTGTGTGTATGTGTGTGTGTATGTGTGTATGTGTGTGTGTGTGTGTGTGTGTATGCTAATCCAGTAAACTCCATGACAGCAACAAAAAAAGAACATTTGGCGTAAGACAGTTCGTCATCACAAGTTTACAGACATAGTTTGAAGCAAACGTCTTCCCAATCTCTTTAATACACGTCACTCCTTCTGATGATCTTTTTTGTAGCTGTGTACAAGAATCCTCAGAGAATGAAGGAGAATGAACAGCGTTGAGTTCAATGCTGATGTCTTTGGTCATCTCTAACCCAATCCGTTCTGAGGTTTGAAATCATCTCCAGCAATTTATGTACCCTGCCTCTGTCTGTCCAGATGTTTGGTATTTGAGAAGACCAGTGCCCTCTCATAGTGGGCGGTACTGACCCTGCCTCTCTACCTACTGTCAAGTACTTGCTTTCCCCAAAATCCTTGTTTCCTTGTGACATTTAGTGAACTAATCCAGTGCTTGGGTTCTAACCAGTTATAGAAATCCCCTGTTTCTTTAAAAAAAACAAACACACCCATACCCAGCTTTCTGGGTTGTTGTTTGCCACCTGCCCTACCATGCTAGTCTTGCTCTGCTGAGCCATGGTTTTTTTTTTTTTTTTTTAAATTGGCTAACCCTGACATCAGTATGTAGCCTGCAGGAAAATAAAACTGCTATTATGGCCATAATCAAGTCTCGTAGTGTATACTTGACCTATTACTTTGACCCTAACAGACTGACCTTCAACAGGCTTGTTTTATGAGCAATGTGATACTGTGTAAAATTACATGATTGTTCTTTAGTAGTCATCTAAAGTCCTAAGCTAAATCTATTTCTAGTTTGTTTTGAATATTTCAAAATACTGTCACTTCTAGTTTTTCATTTCCCAACACTGAGATTACTTGGTATAAGATCATTACATCCTTACGAAATGGGAGACTTCAACACCGCACTGTCACCGGTAGACAGGTCATCTAGACAAAAACTAAACAGAGAAACGCTGGAGCTGGCAGACATTATAAACCAAATGGAACTAACAGACATTTCCAGAACATTTTACTCAAACTCAAAAGAATATACATTCTTCTCTGCACCTCCAAAGCAAATCTCAACAGATACAACAGTGTAGGGTAATAGGTCAAGGGAAAAATCACCCTACCCAGCACTACTCCAGAGGCAAGACGGAAATCCCCAGCCCCTTGACTTGGCCGGAAATGGCCAGTGTTTCCAATCTTCTGATACTTCCGGCCATTGGGTACTTTCCCACCAGCTCTCTGCGCATGCTCTGCTGGCTCACTAATTATACTCCAGAAACCCTATAAAAAGGCCCTCCTCTAAAGCCAGGCCTCTTCTGCTTCTCTGCTGGTGTAGAGAGCCACCTCTCTGCTCGTCTCCCCAATAACTCTCTTGTGTGAGGTTTGTTGTATGGTGTCACTTTGTAGTATTCCTTGGCCCCCAACTGCCAAGATGCCCTTGCATCAGAAAAACCCATTTAAACAATCTGAGTCCTATCAGAACACCACAGTTTAATTTTAAAGTTTGATATCACCAACAGAAACAACAGGGGGCTTACAAACTGATGGAAACCGAACAACTCTACACTGAAGGAAAATGGGTCAAGAGAGAAATAAAAAACCAGAAAAGCAAACTAAACACTTTTTAGAATTGAATGAAAATGAATACATACATACATACTCAAACTTACAAGACACACTACATGTGGATTTAAGGGGCAACTTCATAGCACTAAGTGCATAAATTTAAAAAAAAGAAAAGGAGAGATTTCATACTAGTAACGTAACAGCACACCTGAAAATTCTATAACAAAAAGAAGAAATCACATCCAAAAGGAGTAGATGCCAAGAAATAATCAACCCAGGGGCCAAAAATCAATAAAAAAGAAATAAACTAACAAAAAAAATATAAAATCAATGAAACAAAGGGTTGGTTCTTTAAGAAAATCGATAGGATTGACAAACCCTTATCCAAGTTAACTAAAAGCCAGAGACTACCCAAATTAACAAAATTAGAAGTGAAAAGGGGAACATAAAACAGACACGAGGAAATCCAGAGAATCATAAGGACATACTTTTAAAACCTGTGCTCCACCAAACTGGAAAATCTAAAATAAATGGATCATTTTCTAGATACCATTTATCAAACCTAAATCAAGATCAGAGAAGCATTTTAAGCAGACCAGTAATGTCTAGTGAAATAGATCATTAAAAGTCTCCCAACTAAAAAGAGCCTAGGGTCAGGTTCTGGAAAGATGGCTCAGCAGTAAGAGCATTGGTTGCTCTTTTAGAGGACCAGGGTTCAAATCCCAGCACCAACACGATGGCTCACAACCATCTGTAACTCCAATTTCAAGGGATCTGGTATATATTCTTCTGGCCATCACAGGCACCAAATCAGGCACATGTGGTATACACACTCATACACAGAAAATAAATAATGAATTTCTAAAAAGAAAAAGAAGAAATGCCCAGAGCCAGACAGTTTTAGCACAGATTTCTACCAGGCTTTCAAAGAAGAGTTAACGCCAACACTCCCCAAACTATTCCACAAAATAGAAACAGAAGGAACACTGCTAAGGCCAGTCATCCCATATCCAAACCACACAAAAAACCATCAAAGAAAGAGAACTACAAACCAAATTCCCTTATGAACACAGATGCAAAAATGCTCAATAAAATACTTGCAAACTGAATCCAAGAACACATCAAAATTATCATCCATGATCAAGTAGGCTTCATACCAGGGAGGCAGGGGTAGCTCAACATATGGAAATCGGTTAGTATAATCCACCATATAAACAAATTGAAAGACACCCCCCCACACACATACATGATCATTTTATTAGATGCTGAAAAGCTTTTGACAAAATCCAACACCCCTTCATGAAAAAAATCTTGGAGAGGTTAGGGATACAGGAGACATGCCTAAACATAATAAAGGCAATTTATTTACAGCAATCCCATAGACAACATCAAATTAAATGGAGGGAAACTCAAAGCAAATCCACTAAAATCAGGAACAAGACAAGGCTTGTCTACTTCCCCCTTATCTGTTCCACATAGTACTTACAGTGCTGGCTGGAGCAATAAGACAGCTGAAGGGGATACAAATTAGAAAGGAAGAGGAAGAAGTCAAAGCACCGTGATCTGCAAATGGTATGAGAGCATCATAAGATATAAGAGATATGTAAGAGACCCAGGAAAATTCCACCTGAAAACTCCTACAGCCGATAAACACCTTCAGTGAAGCGGCTGGATGCAAGATTAACTAAAATCTAAAATAATTAACTAAAAAAATGAATCAGTAGCTCTCCCGATATACAAAGGACAAAGGGACTAAGGACAAAACCAGGGAAACAGCACTCTACACTGTTGTTTCAAAAATATAGATCCTGCTGTGGCTTCCTGGTCCTGTGAGGTGCAGCCTGCCAGCCCTCAGCCGACATCCTGGCAGTGCGAGGGTCTACACTGGTCCTTGACTGGCGATCTTTGAGCTGGCAAGAATGTACAGAATTCTTGGGAGAGTGTTGTCAGTGGAATATTTCAGTTTATTGAAGCAAGGACACTTAGATTTATAAGAAAAAGGTGGGGAAAGGTCCTTGTTACCCAGGGACGAGGGTCATTGGTTAAGACAGAGACACTGGAGTAACCCTGTTTGTGTGTGGAGCTCATGTCTAAAGGTCAAGTCCTGGAAAAGACTCTCTTGCATAAGGTGTGGTCTCTAGGGAAAAGAAGACACCTTATCAGAAAATAGGCTCAGCCCTAGGCCTTCCAGCTACAGCGTTAACATAAGCACCAACCAGGCCACATTGCTTTGCCAGCAACCTTCTGTGAAGCAGGCAACATTTAGAATTTAACTGGGCTTTGCCAGGGCTAAGAAAATGGGGAGCAGCCAAATGCCTGGTGCTCTCAGGGTGAGAATTCAAAACACACTTTGACCCACTCTTAGCTCTAGGACAACCCCACACGATACAATATCCATAAATAACATAAAATATCTTGGGGTGATTCTGACCAAGCAAGCAAAAGATTTGTATGGCAAAAACATTAAGTCTTTGAGGAAAAAATCAAAGAAGATCTCAGAAGATGGAAAGATCTTCCATGCTAACTAAATGGGCAATTTTCTTTTTAGATACCACCTATGAAAGTTAAATCAAGATCAGATAAATAACTTAAATAGACCTATAACCCCTAAGGAAATAGAAGCAGTCATTAAAAGTCTCCCAACCAAAAAAGCCCAGGGTGTGCCTTCTTCCTCTTCTCCTCCTCCTCTTTTCCTCCTTTCTCGCCTCCCTTTCCTTCTCCTCCTTCTCGCTTCTGCTTTTTCCCCAGAGCTTTCAGGTGTGCTGTTAAGTTTCTTATATCAGCTCTCTCCACATATTTTGGTAGACACTTTGTGCTATGAATTTTCCTTTTAGCAATGCTATCATTGTGTCCTATGAATTTGGGTATGGTGTGGCTTCATTTTCATTGAATTCTAGAAAGTTTTTAATTTCTTTATTTCTTTCGTGACCCAGTAGTCATTCCGTAGAGAGCTGTTCGGTTTCCGTGTGTTTGTAGACATTCTGTCGTTGCTGTTGTTGGAATCCAGCTTTAATCCATGGTGCTCTGATAGGATGCAGGGGTTATTTCCGTTTTCTTGTATCTGCTGAGACTTGGTTTGTAACCCAGTGTGTGGTCAATTTTGGAGACCTTCTATGAGGTGCTGAGAAAAAGGTATCATTCTTTGTGTGTGCATGAAATGTTCTGTAGATATACTAGATCTGTTTGGTTTATAAAACTGGTTAGCTTCAGTATTTCTCTGTTTAGTTTTGTCTGGATGATCTGTCTGTTCAGGAGAGTGGGGTTTTGAAGTCTCCCAGTATCAGTGTGTGAGGGTCAATGTGTGATATAGGTTTTAGTAGTGTTTCTTTTACAAATGTGGGAGCCCTTGCACTGGGGGCAAAAATGTTAAGAATTAGAATGTCATCTTGGTTGATTTTCCTCTTGATGAGTATGAAGTGTCCTTCCTCGTGTCTTGATTAATTTTGGCTTGAAGTCTATTTTGTTAGTATTAAAATGGCTACACCAGCTTGCTCCTTAGGTCCATTTGCTTGGAAAACCTTTTTCCAATCCTTTACTCTGAAGTAATGTTTATCTTTGATGTTGAGATGTGTTTCTTGTATGAAGGATGGATCCTGTTTTCACATTCATTCTGTTAGCCTTTTTTTTTTTTATTGGGGAATCAAATCTATTGATATTAAGAGAGATCAATGACCAGTGATCATTATATCCATTATTTTTTAGTTGTTGTTGGTTTGTATGTGTGTGCGTGTGTGTGTCTTCTACTGATTTTACTGGTGTGAGATGATTTATTTCCTGTGTTTTCATGTGTATAGTTAAGCTCCTTGGGTTGGGGTTTTCCTGCTAGAAACTTTTGCACTGCTGGATTTGTAGACAGATGTTGTTCAGATTTGGCTTTATCATGGAATATTTTGTTTTCTCTATCTGTGTTGATTGAAAGTTTGCTGAGTGTAGTAGTCTAGGCTGGCATCTGTCGTCTCTTAGAGTCTGCAGCATGTCTGTCCAGGCCCTTATGGCTTTTAAAGTCTCTGTTGAGAAGTCAGGTGTGATTTTAATAGGTTGACCTTTATATGTTACTTGCTCTTTTTTTTTCTCTTGCAGGTTTGAGTGTTCTTTCTTTGTTCTGTGTGTTTAGTGTTTTAATTATTATATGACAAGGGGGCTTTCTTTTCTGATTTCCGGTCTACTTGGTGTTCTGTATGCTTCTTGTACATCTTGGTGGATGTCATGTTGGTGGAGAGGATATAGGCATCTTCTTCTTTAGGCTTGGAAATTTTTCTTCTATGATTTTGTTGAAAATATTTCTGGGTCTTTGAGCTGGGATTCTTCTCCTTTCTCTATTCCTACTATTCCTAGGTTTGAACTTTCCATAGTGTCCCAGATTTCCTGGATGTTTCCTAGACTTGGGTCTCTGTGGTTGGAGCTTATTGAGTGGGAGGGTTTGGTGGACAAAGTTCCTACCTGTTCTGGCTGGTGTGGCCTGCACTGGAGCAGGGATGTCCATCTGAGTTGGTGTTGGGACTTAGCAATGGGAAGAGATCACTTTCTTCTTTTTATTCAGTGTGGAACCCCAGTCCAGAGGAATGATGCTACTCATATGTAGGGTGGATCTTTGTATGTTAATCAGCCCAATCTGAAATCTGTCTTACAGACATACCTAGACGCTTGTCTCTAGATGATTCCAGATCCTGTCAAGTTGACAGTCAATAGTAACTACTACAAGCCTTAGCCAGGCTTTCCATCCTGACCTAGTTCATCAAGGGAGCTGTGCACCTAATGATCTGTAAAAGTAGTTATTACTGGCTTTAGCCAACTAAAAAACAACCTGAGGGAACCCCTGGGCAATTGGTACATATCCATAAGTCATGTCTGAGTTAGTTTCCTGTCTTGACTCTTTTCTGCCTGATGGAAGCTTCTGAATAGACTTTTGCCTTTTGCTGTCTTCTTTAATGGGTAAAACTTTTTCTTCATGCCAGGCCTGCTACTTTTTTTCTTACTGCCCAAAGTCTAGAACTCACAAAACAAACAGTCCAAGAACTTTTGAAAACATAAGAATAGTTGGATTAATTTATAGTAGTTTCTGCTTCAAAACTCCAGAGCACTAGGTTTGCTATTTGTTTTTAGTTTGTTTTCATTTTTGGATTTCTTTAGGTGAGCTTCATGCTTTTGTTGCTGGTCTTGAACTTATTTGGCCCAAGATGGGTGAAAACTCTGATTCCCTTGTTTCTACCTCCCAGATGCAGGGGGTGGGTACCCACTGGAGCATCCGGTGGTAGCAGAGCTCTGAAACACATATCTTCTTAAGGTTGTCCTGGTTGTTTCCATCTCTGGAGTTACTCACAGCCCTATGTCTATGTCCTGCATTTGTTTTCTACATCTTTAACCTACTGTCAAGTTTGCTTCTTCTAGGGCTCCACAGTTACATCTCCATTTGATATTTCAACACGACCTCCACCACTACCAGAAGCACTCCATGGAACCCATGTCGGGTAACAGCTGAAAGCAAGCACATCATCCCTTCAGAGGAGTTATTAGAGAAGAGGCGTCAGCCTATCTTCCAAGATTGGGTTGTTACTCTCTCCAGAGGAAAGGTACAGGGAAGGTCGTGATTCAGAGATCAGAAAGGAAACAGGTCCCAAGTGTAAGTCTAGTCCAGGGGCATCCCCAAATAGGAAACAGACAAACAAACATGACTCTGTTTCTCTGAACTGTGTATCAGCAACAACAGCATAAATAGTCCACTACCCGATATCAGAGTCACCTACATTCAAATGGTGTGCCCTGCGTACCAAGAACTCGTACACAAAGCAGTTCACACTCTCTGAACCAGTCTCCCCCTAAAGCCCATTGCCATACACAAGAGGATCCCTAATTATTTCCATGCCTGTTACGCTTTTTGTAGCATACTAAAGAAACTGTTCTGGTCCAAAGTGTGAATTCTTTCGTTGACTTTCGTCCTACTTCCCTAACACCAAATCCCTAAGCTCCAACCCATCTTTCAAACTGTCTGGGCATCTTGCTATGTTTTCATGCCTCAAATTCCTCCTTTTTAAAAAAATAACTAACTGCTTAAAATAAAGCAACAGCAACCCTAACAACCTGGATGCGATTATCTGCTTGGCTCCTCAGGGGCAACCGAGGGCTATCACCGTCTTCCAGACAACTAAAGCAACACCTATGCCATTGCCTTTATTGCTCTCAGTATTTAAGGTGCCCCTCACAGTCAACCCCTCCATGATGCTTCTCCTCGTGGGACTGGGTATTATGATGGACATGGGGACCAAATGAAAGTGGATGGAGACCATCTACCTTTGCTTGCTGTAATGCACAGCATAAGGCCCTGCATATCATAAAGTGGATCAGCTTTCCCGTGAGACTGTCTCCTCATCAATGACTGATAGGCCCAGCTCCCTTAACTCCTAAGGCAGGGGACAATAGCTTGCAAGTTCTCATCGGGTCAGAGGTAGAATTCAGGTTCCCTTCTTTTGATAGAAGGATGTAGCTCTTCCTAAACAGACCTCAACAGAATCCCGATCTCTCTCTCTTTTCATAGAGTATTTTAAATTCCAAGAAAAGACATTATTTGTCAAGCCTCTCTTTCCAGTGTCACCAGGAAACGGTGCCTTAGAGTTATTTCACTGAAGGCCCACTGTTTGGCTAGAAAGACGGCTCAAGGGTTAACAACCGATTCTATTCTTGTAGAGGACCAGGCTTCTACCCTATGGGAAGATCAACTTACCAGAAGCCGCACCCTTAAAAAAACCTGATCCATCCTGCCGTACAAGTCATCGACTGTCTACAGTGCCTCATTTAGGGGTGAGGCTGGGAACCTCTTCCCACTTCATGCTAGGATATTAACTGGCTTCACAAGGTATGTTTAAGGGCTGTTAGATAATAAATGAAAAACTGGTTCTGTAGACTACGAATACAGAAAGCACTGTTAAAATGGTGGACAGTCTTTCCTCTCCTCTCTCCAGTATTCATTGAATTAATAACAGACATGTCAGGGAGGGAATATCTTCCCCCAAGGAAAAATTCTGGGAGGACTAACCTAGATCCAAGTGTGAGTGAATAGGCATTTGCATGTAGACGCAGGTTAGATCCCCAGAGCCCACAAGGTGGCAGGAGCGAATCAACAGAGAGTTGTACTCTGCCCTCCGTGTGTGCACACTGCATTGCACATGAGCCCTTGACCTCACACACTCAATATTCATAAATAAGTGTTTCAGAGTTTTGAGTTTGATGTCAAAACACCTGTTCAAGAGTTAAAGCTGTATCATTTTGTTAGTGTTTATGATCTTGTTCTATTTATCAGTTGTCTATTAAACTATAAAGCTCCAGAGAATAGGAGGTCTGTCAAAGAATGCCAGGAAGCAAAAGGAGAGAAATACCTCATGGGAAAGCGTAGGGCTGTCCTGGGAGTGCTCACACCTGGGAAACATTCACATCTGTTCCAGGCATCCTATCTCAAAATTGCCACACAGCAGAGGTGACTGTTTGATGTTTGTGGTATTATTGAACACTTACACAACTTGCTCCTCTGTGGACGGACCTAAAGCTGAAAGAAATGTCTTACATGAAAATAATCTTGTAGTTCAAAAGTAGTATCAGAATTTTAAGGAGCAGCATAGGTACATACATTTGCGTAAAATTTATGGTTGTACTTTTGCTTCCTAGGGGGGAAAATCAACATAGAGCTATAAAAGCAAATATAATTAATAATTTGGGGAACAGTATATCAAGTCCAGAATGTATAAAGACCATAAAATGTGCGCACGCGTGCTCTGTCCTTTGTTCCCATGTTCGCATACCCATGTGCACATGGAAGTTTTGTCTAGCGTGCTGTTGTGGGAGAGTGTGTGACAACCTGAGGATCTAATGCAGCTTAAGATTTCCCCCACCCAAAACAAGATCGCCATAAGGCAGGGTGATACCATGACCACAGAACCCTGTCTTTACGACTTTGCTTTTATGTCATGTTCATATTTTTACGTAGATATTCTCTGTGCTTAGTAAGATAATAGCGGTATGAGTGTTTTCATTCTTACTATTCCTGTCATCAAGAACATCGTATTGTTCTCTTTGTTTCTGTTTCGTTGATTTCAGCTCTCCATTTGACCTGTTGCTCTTGGATGTGCTTACTTCTTTTTGTTCTAGACTTTCAGGTGTGCTAAGTAGCTAATATGAGATACCTTCTTATTTTAAATGTAGGCACTTAGAGAGTGCTATTAACTTTCCTCTTCGCACCTCTTTCTCCGAGTCCCGTAAGTCTGTGTATGTTGTGTATTCATTTCCATTGAATTCTAGAAAACCTTTAATTTTTTTCTCTATTTTTGTCTTGACCAAGTAGTCATTTAGTGGGACTGTTCAGTGTCCATGAGTTTGTAAGTTTTTTGTTGTTTTTGATGTTGATATCCAATTTTAAACCATGGTGGTCCAATAGGATGCAGACAACTACTTCAATTTGCTTGTATCTGTTGCGACTTGCTCTGCGGCCACGTGTGTGATAAATGTTGGAGAAGGTTCTGTGATGTGCTGAGAAAAGGCATAATCTTTGTGTGTGTGTGAAATGTGCTGCAGATATCTGTTAGGTCTATTTGCTTTATAAGGTCTGTTAGCTCCAGCGTTTCTCTATTTAGTTTTTGTCTGGATCAGTGGGGTTTTGAAGTCTCTCTGTGAATGAGGGCCAAGAAGTGACTTAAGCTGTAGCAGTGTTTCCTTTACAAAGGTGGGTACTCTTTCGTTGGGGGCATAGATATTAATAACTGGAATGTCATCTTGGTGGATTTTTCCTTTGATGAGTATGTCGTGTCCTTTCCCATCTCTTTTGATTAATTTTGGTTTGAAGTCTATTTGTTCAATATTACAATGGCTACATTAACTTTCTCCTTAGGTCCATTTGATTGGAATACCTTTTTCCAACCCTTTACCCTGAAGTAATGTCTATCCTTGATGTTAAGGTGTGGTTCTTGTATGTAGCAGAAGGATGGATTCTGTTTTCAAATCCTTTCTGCTAATCTGTGTCTTTTTACTGGGGATTTGAGACCACTGATGTTGAGAGATATCAATGACCAATGATTGCTAGGTCCTATTATTTTGTTGTTGTTGTTGTTGTTGGTGGTGGTGGTGTGTGTGTGTGTGTGTGTGTGTATGTGTGTGTTTCTGTTTCTCTCCTTTTGGTTTTGCTGCTGTGAGATTGTTTCCTATGTTTTCATGGGTGTACTTAGCCTGCTTGGGTTGGAGTTTTCCTGCTAGTACCTTTTGATGGGCTGGATTTGTAGATAGATATTGTTTGAGTCTGGCTTTATCATGGAATATTTTGTTTTTTTCCATCTATGGTGATTGAATGTTTTGGGGGCATAGTAGTCTGGGCTGACACTTGTGGTCTTAGAGTCTTCAGTGCGTCTGTCCAGGCTCTTCTGTCCTTTAGAGTCTCCATTGAGAAGTTGGATGTAACTCTAATGTGTCTGCCTTTAGATGTTACTTGGTCTTTTTCCCTTTCAGCTTTTAGCATTCTTCAGTTGCTCTGTATATTTAGTGTCTTCATTATATGTGACGAGGGACTTTCTCTTTTGACCTGTTCTATGTAGTGTCATGTATACTCGATGTACAGGCATCTTACTGTACAGGCATCTGCTTCTTTAGTGAACTTTTCTAACTTTGTTGTAAATATTTTTTGTGTCTCTGACCTGTGTTTCTTCTTTTTATTCTAGTCTTATTCTTCTTAGATTTAGTCTCTTCATAGTGGTCCATATTTCCTAGATGTTTTGTGCCAGGAGATTTTTTTTCTTTTTTCTTTTGCCTATTAAAGTTATTTTTATTTATTGTATGGTAGCATAGATTGAAGGAGGCTACAAATTCCAGACTCATGCTCCCAGACTCATGGTTCTTATAGTAAACCCACAAAATAATGGTTTATGCACTCGAAAATGTTTGTATGCCTTTGCTTTCTTTCTCTTTTAAAAAAATATACTTGTATTAGTAATTTGAGTTTTATAAAATGTATCTCAATAACCCTCTTCCCGTTCCTCCCTGTTCTACCCTCCCTCAAAAAAGAAAGAAAAACAAAAAAACAAAAGGAAAAGAAGAGAAAATTAAGTCAAGGTTGTGTGGCAGGAGCATGGATGGCGGGCTTCACCATGGTCTGTAGGGGCGGAAGGCTGCTCTGGTTTGGCCCTTGACCTGGCCGGCACTAGCCCGAGATGAAGCATGACAGAGTTTGACCTGGAGTTGGGCCTCACCACCCAAACCCCGGCACTGAACAGGCTCCCTGGTGTCCTGTACGCACCAGGGCCCCTGCCATCCCACAGGGACCAGGGCCTTCCGCAGGCATCCAGCCATCCCTCAGGGACCAGGGCCTTCCGCAGGCATCCAGCCATCCCACAGGGACCAGGGCCTTCCGCAGGCATCCAGCCATCCCACAGGGACCAGGGCCTTCCGCAGGCATCCAGCCATCCCTCAGGGACCAGGGCCTTCCGCAGGCATCCAGCCATCCCTCAGGGACCAGGGCCTTCCGCAGGCATCCAGCCATCCCTCAGGGACCAGGGCCTTCCGCAGGCATCCAGCCATCCCACAGGGACCAGGGCCTTCCGCAGGCATCCAGTCATCCCTCGGGGACCAGGGCCTTCCGCAGGCATCCAGCCATCCCTCAGGGACCAGGGCCTTCCGCAGGCATCCAGCCATCCCTCAGGGACCAGGGCCTTCCGCAGGCATCCAGCCATCCCTCAGGGACCAGGGCCTTCCGCAGGCATCCAGTCATCCCTCAGGGACCGGTATTTCACATAGTTCCAGGAGATTTTTAGACTAACATTTTCTTTAACCTTACCCATTTTTTTTCTGTCACATCTTCAGTGCCTGAGATTCTCTCTTCCACCTCTTGTATTCTGGTGGTGAAGCTTGCCTCAGTAGTTCCTGCTTGGTTTCCTAAATTTGTCATTTCCAGAATTCCCTCAGTTTGGATTCTTTATTGATTCTATTCAATATTCAGTTTTATTAACTGCTTTCCACTGTTTCCATAGATTTCTTTAAGGACTTATTTATTACCTCTTTAAGGACCTCCATCATCTTCATTCAGCCTATTTTAAGGTCTTTTTTCTTGTGCTTCAGCCATGTTAGAATACTCAGGACTGCTCTGGTAGGGCTGCTGAGCTCTGGGGGGGACATGCTGTCCTAGCTGTCCTGATTGTGTTTTTATGCTGGTGTCTAAGCATCTGGCATTGGGAAAATTATACTTCTAAGTGCTGATATCTGGTTTTGTCTTTGTTCAGTGGGTGTTTTGTTTCTTGGTTTCTGTTTCTTTTTTTTTCATAATACTTTTATTAATTACTTGAGATTCATACAATATATATCAACCACACCCTCTTCCCATTACTTCCTGGTCCATTCTCCTATTCTTATTCCCTCAAGATAAAAAAAGAAAAAGAAAATACAAAAATTAAGTTCATCCTATGTGTCAGGAGTATGGATCACTATGGTTTGGTAGGCAGCAGGCCACTCTGATCATAGACATTCACCTGGCCCACATTAGCCTGAGATCAAGCATGGCCAAGTTCAATTTGAAGTTGGACCCCACTGCCCAAATACATAGGAACCAGGGCATCTGTCAGACCCCTGGACATCCCTTGGGAAATCAGACATCTTGCAGGCACCTGGACATCACACAGGCACTGGGACATCATAGAGGGATCCAGATGCTGCACAGGAAACTTGTTATCCCACAGGCACCCTGACATCCCACAGATGCCTCAGGTATCCAGACATCCCACAGACAATTGGATATCACACAAGTACCTAATTATTCCCCAGGCACCTGGACATCACACAAGCACCAGGTATCCCATATATGCTCAGACATCTGAAGGCATCAGGAAATCCTGAAGGCACCAGGGCCTCTTGCAGGCAGCAGGACATGCCACAGACACTAGGGCCCAGGCATCTCACAAGTGCCAGAATATCATGCAGGCATCTGAACATTCTGCAGGAACCTAGACATCATACAGGCACCCAGACATCCCACATTCACAAGGACCTCCTGCTGGCACCAGGGGATCCCTCAGGTGCCTGAACATCCCAGAATGAGTGCTCCATGAACTCATGATCATGGTCCCAGTGAACTCTGACAGTGTCAGCAATGCAGACAGAACTCTAGTTGTCTTTGTCCATGTGAGCATTTTGAGGCTTCTAAGACACCTCCAAAAGGAGATTGGAACCCAAAGATGGATTATTCTTCAGCTAGGACATTTTGCTGTTTTTCAGGATCAGGGTGATCCCAAGATTTGGCAGTGCATTTGTGGGCAGGGCCTGCTCATGCTCCAGACTGTTGCATTCCGCCCTGCTCTCATCATTGTAATGCTGTTGCCTTGGGCCTTTGTGCTTGCAGCCTGTGGGTAGCACCACAGCCCATACTCTTCCCCAACCCATCAGGGAGAGCAGTAGGAGTGGCAGCTGAAGCTATGGAGGTGGCAGTACCGGCCTGGTGGGCAATGAAGAGGCCAGGAAGGTCTGGTTGCAGCCTGACAACCAATCCCTTCCTTGTCTATGCTGGGCGTGCACCCATCCCTGTCCCTGCCTCCAGCGTGTTTCTCTTAGAGCTATTTGCTGTGGTTTTTCTGCCTACTGAGTCTCCAGCTCCACTTCCCCTGTCAGTGTGTGCTGCTTCATTCTCTGAGCGGCAGTCCTGGTTTGATGGGTAGTGATGCCCAGAAGGCAGAGATGGTGCCTGCATCTCTCTACTGTGGTGCTGCCCTGCTCCTCCATCCCAGACTCTCTTACTGGCTCCTTCATTTGGGGGCTGAATCCATGGGGAGCCCCTTTCCCTGTGGTCAGCCATGTGGCATGGCGGGCCAGCTTCATGGAGGCGCTGCTCTGCTCCGCCAGACTCCCCTCCTGGCTTGCTTCTTTCATGCTGTGGGATGAACTGTGAGCTCATTCCACCGCACTTCCTCTCTCCATTCATGGCGAGTGGACCTTCCACAGCTGTCACAGTTGTTGCATCTTTTCAACCACGCCCAATTCTTAACATTTTCCTCACCTGACTTCGTGCCAGGATAGCTTCTCCTGGTCTAAGAACATGTAAGGATCCAGGGGCACCTTGGGCAGAGCCCTGTCCGACTCGGCCCGCTGCTCCATTGCCATCTTTATTCCTCTCTAGTTTTTATTATCGTGTGGTGGGTATGCATTGCCTACGAGGAAACTCTTCTGGGAACCAGATAGGCGTGGCCACTGGTTCCAGATACAATGTATTTCTAGGTTTTGGGAGCTGATACTTAGGAATGGGGATAGACTGGAGGTCTGAGGGAGTTCACAGGAGGGAGTAAAGCAAAGCGTTTTTTTCAGGACCTGCTTATTTAGACTCCTTGGGATGGGGGGGCAGAGAATGAAGAGAGGTCATCCCAGAAGGTCTGCTGTAGAGCTTGGGGGTGAGACTGGGGATTGGATCTGGAGGAAATGGAAGGAGAGGTGAATATCTGCAGTTAGCCTACCTATGTCCCTGGCAGGAGTGGCCTGTGTGTTAGCAAGGGATGTCTGCTAGAGCTGGGGGCTGGAAGAAAGCACTAAGAGGGAAGAGAGAGGTCCATAGGAAGGTCTGTGGGATCCGCAGGAGATGTGGGCAGAGGGTGAAGGATGGCGGCAGCAGGTGTTCTATTGCAGAGATAGGGATGAGACTGGGGGATTGGGTTTGGAGGGGAGAAGGGAGTGGTGAAGGTCTTCAGTTTCCCTGTTTCCCTGACCTGCTCATCTGGTGTGTTCCCTGGGAATACCTGCTGGAGTTGGAGACTGGGTTACTGGGATGAGTTGGAGGAAGGACGGTTGGAGGAGAAGATTGTTGGACTCTATCGGGGATGGAGTCAGAGAGGAAAAGGAGGCCTTAGGAGGGGTTCTGCTGGAGAGCTGGGGTCAGACTGGGTGTTGGATCTTTCTGAGCAGGAGAGGTGAAGATCTGGAGTCAGCTACCTGCTTCCTTGACAGGAGTCAAGAGAGCTCAGTGGATTCATCTTTGGCTTTTGTGTTTTACTCAAGTGTATTTTAAGACTTGATTATATATTTGTGGTATCCCAAATGCAAGGACTTTACGAAGGCAGCAGGTCTCAGTCTGTGGGTCAGGACCCTTCTGGAGGGGTCACCCAAGACCATCAGCATATCAGATATCTACATTATGATTCATCACAGTAGCAAACTTCCAGTTGTGAAGTAGCAATGAAAATAACTTTCTGGTTGGGGTCAGCACAACATGAAGTGTCTTAAAGGGTGGCTGCATCGGGAAGGTTGAGAACCACTGCTCTGACAAAAGCATCCTAAGGTGTTCCTTACACACATCTGTACCAGAATGCAGCCTTCCTTTCTTCCCTCTCCCCGTCCTGGTTTTACTGTGATGCCTTGTCCTGAGGTATCGAAGTCTGGGGCTCAAGTACAGGGATAGCTGAAAGAATCAGCTTATATGATTGTGCGGGCAATGAACCCTTTCCCGGGAGAACCTCTGACCTCCACAGCATACAGCAGCACCAGCGTGCCTTCACACAAAATAAATAAAATTTAAAAAAAGAAATTGCATTTAAGAAGGGGCTGAGTATTATTTGAATGGTTGGCCTTATCAAGCATGGTTAAACAACAGTCTGACACTGTGTGCCATCAGCTGTGAGGTAGAGCGAGGCTTTAAGCACCGTGTTGTTAGCCATGATGCATCTCATCTAGATGTAAGTGATGTTGTTTAGCCATGTTCTGGCTAAAAAGGTGGAGTCTGAATTTAAGGAAGTCTCTAGAAGTAACCCATATTTCTATGGCGTGAGTGGGAGAAGCAAAGCTTAAATAGAGTGTAGTGTGCTGGTCATGCCTGCAATGCTAGCCCTTGGGTGGCTGAGGCAGGATGACTGCAGAGAAGCTGAAGCAAGTCTGGGATGTACAGCAAGACTTTAGCTCAAAAACAAGCAAACAAACATACAAAACAACACACGTAAGGAGGGAGAGGAAGAGAGAGAGGGTTGGAGAATACCG
Source organism: Cricetomys ansorgei (assembly GCA_026225945.1). Lineage (NCBI taxonomy): Eukaryota > Metazoa > Chordata > Mammalia > Rodentia > Nesomyidae > Cricetomys > Cricetomys ansorgei. The sequence continues at coordinate 1,194,098 of JAMJFZ010004240.1, read as the reverse complement.
TTTGAGATGGGAATCTGGAATTTACTTGTCAATAATTCAGCAAATAAATAAAGTGAAACAAATGTTTATCAGTTTCCACAGATTATCCTGTCTCAGTTCTAAGAGCCAAAGTCAAGGTATCAGTAGAACTGTATCTCCTCTAAGACGGGAGGCAAATTTTATTTTCTAGCTTCTGGTTAGCCATTCTAGAGTTCTTGACCAGAAATAAAAGGAAATTTACTTACTCCTGTGATAGAGGGTTCATTAGGAGAAGCCTATAGCTAATGATATGCTTAACGAGGAGAGATTAAGTAAGACAATGAAGTATACTCTTTCTCTTCTAGTCAGCATTCTACTGAGGTTCTCATCAGTGTGATAAAGACAATAGCATTAATTAATTAGCTAAATACACCTATATAAGCAAAAAGATATAAAATAAATTGACAATTTATGTATCCTTCCTAATTCTGAATGTAGAAACCCCTAGGGAACAACCTTCCCCGTACTAGACACATGTGAGCTACCAGAATAATGAATGGGTGCAGGCTCCACTGTGTGTGTGCGTGTGTGTGTGTCCAACAGCTGCTGCAGGCCAAGAAGCCAGCCATTAAGGATAGATCTGTGGCTCACAAGCAGAAGAACCTGAGGAGGAGGCACTCTAGTCTGGGGCTGAGATGGAACAGAATCATCTCTAGAGGGAGGAAGTGTGCAAGGGGGGAAGCTGTGGCCCTGAGCCCCCTTGGCAGTGACTCTGAAGTGGAAAAGGAGACCCAGAAGAGGGTGGTTACCCTGTGTACATGCCCTGGCAGAATAGGAAGAAGGCGCTGGATGAACTCTCTCGTCTTTTCTGTGTGACATCTGGGCAGATGTCACATCGTAATAGAGATGTTTTTGGCAGTACTGTACTGTACATACCACTGTGGAGCTTGAGCAGAGCGTGTGTGTGTGTGTGTGTGTGTGTGTGTGTGTGTGTGTGTGTCCAGGGATTGAATACAGGGGTTCACTCATGCTAGGCTGTGCCATCAAGATATATTCCAAAACCTCTTTTTACTTTTTAATCTTGACATAGGATCTTGCTAAGATGTCCAGGCTGGCTCTGAACTCTCTCTGTAGCCCAAGCAGGCCTTGAAGCTGTGACCTCCTGTCCTAGCCTGTTCAGGGGCTAGGTTACAGACCTATGTCACCAGGCCTGGTTTCAAGTGTGCCTTATGAAAGGAACAAGATTTTTCTGTAGGTTCTGTGGGTCCCTTGACCTTTGTTGAGTAGTAAAATCTACTTTTTTTTCTTTTTCTTTTTTTGCATGGACTTGGTCTTATCCAAAGATTTCATCTTTGTTTCAGATTTCTTAGCAATGCATTTATTTTGTTTATTTTGCTGTCTTTTAGTTCAGCAACATGAATCAATTTTCTTTCTGGCATAAAACCCCACATAATTCCCTGAAAGAAGAAAGGTTAACTAAAATTTTCCTTTTACACTTTCTTGAAGGTCAGGTGCTTTGTTTATGAAAAAGAAATAAATTGTTATTTGTGACTTATATGAAGTAGCTACCAGCCTTGCAATAGTACTGTGTGGATGACTTCATTTATCTTAATCAAGATCAATGATCGGAAGGGCTCAGGAGGCTGTTCTGGGTTATCTGTTGTACTGACGAGCCTTTACAGTAGAGGAACTGTCAGGTTAAAAAAGGAGTATTCACTACTTGTTAAAAATATATATTTTGAAAATCTTTTCTTTTTGAGACAGGGTCTCATTATGTAGCCCAGGCTGGCATAGACTTACTAGATAGGCCAACCTGGCCTCAACTTGCAATCCTGTCTCAGCATCCCAAGTGCTGAGATTATAGATGTCCCTTACCACACTTGACCTGAAAATCCACATTCCTGACAAATAAGTAGTCATCACTGATTTCAGAGAACTGATTGGTGTCTGCTTGGGTGGAGGCTGTGTTATCATGTGTTATCTGTATTCTGCTTATTCTACAGACCCCCAAGACTGATAGACATCGTGAGCAGGAACAAGCCAGGAACAGCTTCCGCATGTTTGTTTCGGAAAACATGCGTTCTTTTCCTTTGATCCTGACCCCATTTAAGCACTATCAGGAGAAACATGGTATATCAGGTCTCTTAGAATCTAGCTCTACCACTGGTCAAATCGGAGATCGTGGGTAGATGACAAACTGCCTAGACTCCCTAAAGATGTCTCTGTACTTGTCAAATGAGCAAATACTTGCTGTCCCACGCCTTGGGGTAGGTGTGGGGCTCTAAAGAAGTAAGGGAGAAAGGAAATTTTGTCACAAGGGTTATCAATTGCCAGTCTTTCTCCAGAGCTCCTGATCAAAAAAAAAAAAAAAAAAAATGATGAGGAAAAAGATTGTGGCTTTACAGGTGCCCAGAAACTGGTAAAATGAAAAGCAAGAGCGGACGTGAGGGACCACGTCCCAGTTAAGGGATCTATGTATTTTACTGTGTGTAATCCCCACAACAAGCTTAGAAGTTAGTTATTACCCCTATACTTAATGATAGGCAAACTTAAGAATAAAAAAATGTATGATGTTCATGCGACTCTTCACTCAGTGCTACGAGCACTCGGTTCCAGGACTACAGCTGTAAGTATGAATGTAGAATCCTTGCTCTCAGGGAACACGGTTCCAAGGCTAGTGTGCTGCGGAGGGCTAGCAAAAGGCAAAGGGGACTTCTTATTTAACTGCATTCTGCTCAGCGTCTGCCTCTGAATATTGTTGCCCAAAGACCCCAAAGCTGTTCATTTTAAATACCTGTAGATCTCAGACACGATGCCAAGTCTCCTGTGCCTGGGTCTCCTCCCCACCCTGGGCTAGGAGTTTGGAACCAACGGGGAGAAGCTTGTTTGAGGATGTGATTATCTGAGAAGAGAATGCCTCCAGAAACCTTCATTTCTAGATGAGCCAGGTGGCATCGTAGCCATTACTGAATTGCTGAACTGGGGTAGGTTCCGGAAGCTAAGTCAGCAGTGACAAACCCAGGACTCACAGATTTGCAACTCCACTTGTTCACTCTCTCGAGCGAGCAAGACAGGGCAGTCTTTAAGGGACCCATTCTTACTCTGAAAGGAGACTCCTTGGACTGGAGAGATGGCTCAGTGGTTAAGAGCACGGGATGCTGTTCCAGAGGTCCTGAGTTCAGTTCTCAGCGACCACACCACGTGGCTCACAACCATCTATACTGGGATCTGATGCTCTCTTCTGGCATGCAGGTGTACACGCAGACAGAACACTCATAGGTTAAATAAGTAAACGTTTTAAAAAAAAACCCATAGGACAGAATAAAATTTAAAAAATGGCACTTCTTTTCACTTTTTCTCAGTGATTGTTTTAGCAACAGTTGGCGATTAGGGGCAGGAAGGAAAAGTTGTGGGAGACAGTGCCCGCTAGGGACTGTGGATGAGAGCAGGGCTACACAAACCTAGGTTCTTGGACAAACAATCTAGATTATTAAGCTAATGTCCTAAAATCTGAGTACTTTCCTTGTGTCTGGAGAAAGTCCCAAAGGATGGCAAATTGGTCTTTGTGAGGCATGCTTAACTAAGGCAACGGAACCCATGGGCACCAGTGTTGCCTTGATTAGAAAGTTTGCATACATTGGAAGCCATTCACCCCATACTGTCTTTCTTAGTAAGCCTTCTGGCTCGTGAGCTTGTAAGGAACTGTGTGCAGTCACAGCACCGTAGAAGGGAAGCATGTAAAAGTGGATTGCTGCGTAGTGACCCCCTGGCTCCTTGGACAACTTCCACTGCTTTGTTTTTGGCTGTTGCTGTTTCTCTGAAAGCACTGCCAGTTCTGCCAGGATATGGGCTTCCCATCCTCAGTCACTTCTCTGTTGCTGTGACAAAGCACCTTGAGCAAGTCAACTCACAGAAGGAAGACCTGGTTTACTTTGGGATCAGGGTTCTAGAGGGATCGCCCATCACCATGACAGCCAGGATATGTGGCAGCAGGCAGGCAGAGTGGCAGGAACAGCTGGGAGCTTATATCTAAGAATCACAGCCAGCAAGCTAAGGGAGCTCCAACTGGGAATGGCCCATAGCTTCTGAAACCTCAGTGCCCACCTTAGCAATGCACTTCCTCCAGCAAGGTCATATTTCCTAAGCCTCCCTAGATAGTGCCACAAACTGGGGACCAAGTATTCAAATGTGAGAGATTATGGAGAAATCTCATTCAAACCACCACACGTCCCTGTCCTTTAATATGTGATCACACACACACACGCGCACACACGCGCACACACGCACACAATCCTTTTTCTTTTTGACATAGAGTCCCAAGGACTTCAGCTCACGGCAATCCTCCTGTTTCAAAATATTCTTGACTCAGAAGTCACTCCGTGACTTAGAAGTACATAGACCAATTGCTGTTTTCTATTACCAACTCTTTCTTTCCTTTAGTTATTTCCTGGCTCCTCCATCTGAAGGTTGGAGTCCCAAATGAACTCCATTTTCCTGTAGAGCTCATTTATTTTTATTCATTTATAGGAACTCAATATGAACCTGGAAGTAAAAGGAATAAAGCCCCCACTTTTCTTACATAGCTATAAAACAGGGTGACTGGCCCGTCAACGAGGACAGGTTTCTCTTTAGAGGAGTGTCCCACTAGTGTGAGGCAAAGTATAACAGAATTCCTAGGCACAGGGATTACTATCAGCAATGCCAACATCATGAGGTAGAGGTAACCAGACATAAGCATTTGGCAAGCACTTTGTTTGAGTCAATTCCAACAAAATATAAACTGAATCTCCTTGAGCTTTAAGATACGATTTAGAAATACAGGGGACGGAGGACTCTACAGGGGAGAGTATTTAGAAATACAGGGGATAGGATCCTACGAGAAGTAGATAAAAATATTAGTAATAGAAGATTGGCCATGAGCAGATACAGTTTAAGCTGGGTGGTGGGTGCAGAGGTGCTTACTTCTGCATGTGGCTGGCGATCCCCACAACTCAGTGATATTGAAAACAGCCAAATAATCGCCACGGTGAGTGGACACGAGATGTGCAACTTTCCAACAATAAAAGGGGTAAGAAACGAATAGAAACTATCAGCTGAATAAGCCAAGGGAGGGGGAAATGAGGAAGGCCCTCGAAAGTGTTTTAAAGAGAAAACACAAAATTAGGTGGTAGAAATACTCTCGATATCCCAGCGATGATGATACATGGGGATGAACCAAATTTATTTGTTGAATGAAAGATTGGGTTAAAAACGTAATAAAGAGGAGTTAGTAACAAGTGAGGGAAATTAAAAGTGAAGAAGGAAAAAACCATATCCCATGTCAATTAAAAAAGTTAGGCATAGCATGCAGTAAGGGTATTGTAGTCGACTTAGCAGCAAAGGCGCATTGGTGGCCTTGACAAGAGGCACTCCAGTGGTGCTGAGGAGCCAAGCACTGCGTGACAGCCCAGGAGAGCGGGGTCGGGGGGTCGGGGGGCAGCACATCCTTTGTTAGGGGAGAAGTGTTACTTACTTATCATTTACTATATATATACATGAATAATCCAGAGGAGAGGGTGATATACAAGAAATGGGGGATGGGGCGGGGACCCCTGGGGTAGCAGTCAAGTGGGGAGGTTGAAGATGAGGTCCAGATCTCTGGGGGGGGGTGGATATTAATAATAGACAAGAAGGAAGCATTTTCTATTTCATTTCATTTCTAATTTATTAATTTGTCATTACACAAACAATACATGAATGCAGATTCAAAACCATCAAATACTACAGTTTAAGCTAACACACATCACCAAACTACTGTAAACAGCTTGGTTAGTATCTTTCCGACCCTTCTCTTTATAATTGTATTGTACAGATAGATATTTGCAGAAGTACACTGTACAGCATTACGTATGGCATGTTTGTTTTTTAACATCGACAGTATCATGTTTATTACACGTATTTCCCCTAAATTTCTTCCCAGACTTTTAACAAATTTAACATTGCATCTTAGAGATCTACTGTCAGCAAACATTCCGACTTCATTCTCTTTCACTGATGCCCAGGATTTTATAGCATCTAGCATGTAATGGGATCATAATCTCTGTGGATTCTGATTTTCCCAATTTTATACTCTTACAAGTTGCCTTGTGAACACGTGTTTCTTTAGGGTAGATATTAAAAATTGGAATCACTGGGTCACAGGGCATCAAAAATTTCAATTTCACTGTGTGTTACGCGGCTGCCTCTGAAAGCGGCTGTGTGAACTCGTGTGACGTCAGATCCCTGCTCTTTTCACACTTGTCAGCTCTTAATTCCTGTGTCTAATATTCACCAATTGGATCTGAGACAGTGTGTGCTTCGTGCGTGCTTTGATTTGCTGAGGATGAGCGTATCTTCAGAACTTGTAAAACTATTCACTTCCATGCAGTGTCAAGGCTTTGAATTTCACGATGTAGAAGACTCATTTCTAGTGTAGCTGTTTTTTTTTTTGTGTGTGTGAGAGAGTTAAGCTTACCTTTTTTTTTCTCAGAAGTTACAGTCTCAGTACTATCTGTTGACTAAGCCATTCTTTCCCCACTGATCTGAAATGTAAAGATTACCACTTACTTAACATACAGCCTTGTGTTTATCTCTGAACTCTCAGTTCCATTAGAGACTTATTTTTGGCATCAGGTACCTGAGTTAGTTACCTTCATTTATTGAATGATGGCTGGTTATGACAGCCAATATGCATGTTGCGTATGAGACAATGGACAATATAATTTGTTAACATGTAAATTCTAGTCAAGTTAGGCTAGATTAGTTCAATTATCTACAAACTGAGAGTATTAAAATGTGTAAACTTCTCTGATTAGTTATTTTTTAGGGGGCACCTCCCAGGCTCGGTATAGGTGTGGAAAGTCTTCTTTTGCTTGTTCTTTTCAGAAGGATTATTTGATGCTAAAGCTTTTTTGGTGATTTAGTTATTTCCTAGCAACAGCAAAGGGTTTCACATGACAGCAAATCACACTGAGTTATAGAGCCTTGCATCTAACAAAGGACACAAGGTCTACACACTGTATTTATTCTAAATAAGCAACATGGTGTTCCAACTTCTATTTCACGTTGGATGATGAGCTTCTGGGAGGCACAGACCATGCCCTAAACAGCTTTCTGTTCTCACACATTCAGTATAGGGTGAAGCACCTACGTTGAGATAGACTCAAAAAACTTTTCAACAGTGTTTCTAAGCAATATAAATAAAAATAAAGCTGAAATTATTTCCCCAAACTTTAGCTTGCATATTTGTCCATGCAGGATTACTAGCTTACCAAGAGATTTACACATTTTATTTTTCTGTGAACTAGAACTAGACAGTGGCCTATTATCACACATGCCATGTGGGAGATGCTCCCTTGTCTGCAGTCTTCTTCAGGTTCACCATCTACAGAGGTACTGATTGCTTGTGAAATGACAGTAGAAACTACGATCCAGAAGATGATTCAGACTGCAGTGGGCAAGAGTACTTTACAGTTGGTTTATGGGAATAATGAAAGGATGCACACAGTTGCAGCTACAAGTGATCTCCACTTTCATTGTGGAAAAGCTCAAGTGCAATTCGTCTTATCTTAAACATCAATCATCTTTCTAAAGTTAGCAGATCTCTTTTCCTTCCCTCTTTCAGAGGAACACTATTGCTTCTGTGGGCAGGTCCTAGCTTGTAAACACAGGACTCTGGATCCATGACACTGGCAGTAAGGAAACACTCCAAACTGCCCAATTTATCAGTTTCCCTGGCAAGAAAAGGAAAAATAAAGCTAGCTCACTAACCAATCATGTTGAACAAATTTAGTGGACTGTGTCAATGCAAAATAACAGTTTATCTTACCATCACCAATCCTGAAAGACTGATTTTTTTTTTTGTGACAATTTCATTAAATCAGAGAGAAAAGAAAAAGTACAGTCTGTGAACTTTAACTTGCTTTCTATAGTACTCAATTAGCACTTCCTACATTTGAACATGCCAGGCCAATGATAGCCCACTAAGGGGACACATGCATAATAACCCTTCACTTACATAGGGAAGATGTACATTAACAGAGATTTGGATGGGGAAATTCATAACCTGGTATGGAAATACGAGACAAGGATGTATCCTGGAAGGCAAACTGTGGGCCAACTGGTGCAGATAAACACCAGAAGTGATGAGCACTGGGAAACAGAAACACGAACTGGGCGTGGGGCACACCCCTTTAATCCCAGCACTCCGGAGGCAGAGTTGGAGGCCAGCCTGGCCTACAGAGAGTTCTAGGACAGCCAGAGCTACACAGGGAAACCCTGTCTTGAAACACCAAAAAATAAAGAGAAATAAAATAAAATAGAACGATGAATTATTAGGGGTTTTAAAGCAAGGGGTAGAAGGTCTGTTATTGCGTCAACAGAGTAAGGAAGAGAAGGCTGCGGACTGACCTGTGATAGAGAATGAAAGGCGAAGCCTATCCTTTGAAAGGAAAACCTATCCTTATGTGTTAGTACCTGCACTGGAGTCAGACTCCATGCTCTCTTCAGGGAGCAAGAGACTGGAAAGGCTGTGGAATGATGGCCACAGTCACAAGAGGATTTGATTGTTTACCACTGGGGTGAGTTCACAGCAGCAGAGTGACCAAATCCTCTGCCCTACTCTTCTGTAAAATTCTTGCAATTCCTTTAGCAGGAAACAAAGGCATTAATTTTGTAGAGCTGCATGGCTACTGGGCATAAGACTGAACTTTCAAGTATCGGCTGAGGTGCTTTTTGCTCAAAGAAACAAGAAAACAAAGTGCTGATAATTATCACTGAAAAGCAACGTTAGTAAACTTCAGACAGTTCGCCCATGGAATGCTGTCTCACCACTTTTCTGGATTTTCTTTCTAAATCGGCTCCAGTCTTCACCCGCCGTCTACTTCCCATCTGCCATTAAATTGAGCTGAGTACATCCCCCTAGATGTGAGATGACTAGAGCCATTCTCATTTGTTAATAATGCAACTACAACGCTGATGGGGCAGTTATTTTTGGTTTCTCTCCCACCAAATTCTGTGCTCTTTAGGAGCCCTGCCTAGGCTTTTAAGAGCTTTGAGCAGGCTTTTCTTGTGTTTGGAACACCCTTCTTCCTCTTGTGACCTTCAAGACTCAGAAGCCGCCTTTCAGGAAACCTGAGAAATCCACCCTTGAATATATTTCTTGTCTCACTGTATGGGTTGGGTTGTGTAGCCTCGATTCAACTGTGAATCCTCAGGATTGGGCTTTCCCCTTTCAACAGAAGCACTGAAGAGAATTGAAAAACATGCACCATAAAGGACCTGTCATTAGGGCTGAACAGTTTCATCTAAAATAGCCGAATGCTTAATTCTCCAACTCCCCATACTTTGTTTTGTTGTATGCATCTTAAGATTTTGTTGCATTTGTTGGCTGTAATCTGGATTATACTAGGACTACCTAAAAATAATTTTCTTTGGGTTAGGTTTCAATTGTACATGCATTACTGAATCAGAAAATGAAACCAACATGAAGCTTATGTAGTAGCACCTTGGTCTATAGGCTGAGACTAAGAAAATGAAAGGCGGGTGACATTTTTGTAAGACTTACTCCTCAAATTGGAATTTCAACTAGTTGATATTCTAGGTATTTGGAGACTCTAACCCCAACAAAGATCTAATCTAAATAATGATCTTAAACAAATCAATTAGGGAGAAATGCTTCAAATTCAAATATTTCCAAATAAAAGCACAATACCTGGCCTACCTTTGTTCCTGTCTCTGGAGTTCAGTGTGCCTCATGGAAATGAGAACAGGTTTAGAAGCAACTTCATTGCACAACTTTAGGTAGGGGACAGGGCAGGAGATCAATAAAACTTTTGAGTTCTGAGGGAAGGAGTGGATATACAGGCTAGGCATACAGTTGCATTTTTTGAACACTGCACCTTGAATTACCCATCATGCCACTGAGCTAGAGTTTATTAATATTTAAAGCTCTTAATATACATTACCAAATTTCATTCTGGAGAATACAGGAACGCCTTACCTACCTTACTACATTAACTCCTATTTAAAAGATGTAACTGATTAAAATATTAATTTGCATTTCTTAGTTTTCTAGAAGTTAATTCTTTTGAAACCAATTTTATTTTCTGTTAATCATTTTCTAGGATTCTTTTCCCTCTTAACAAAAAAATTGCCATTTCCACCTTAAACCTTAAAATATTAATAATTTCCTTGGCGACTACCATTTTTCCTATCCCCAGAACAAAAAAATCATTTATTTTCACAAAAATTATGCTACCTCCCTTCGCCCGCCCCCCAACCCCCAGCACCAGGCATCAAACAGAAGAGCCTGTGCAGTCTTGGGTAGCAGTCTGCCACTTAACCGTCTCCTCCTGCGACCCTCTTCTAGTGCTACTTCTTCTTGGTGTAAGTACCACACTATTAGCACTGAAGGGCACGAAATCTTCGGGTTCACATTCCAATAGCAGTTTCACACCCTATCTTGCCCACGGTGGCTCTACTAGCATCTCATTCTGCATCTTTAGGGTTATTACATAGTTAAGTGTACATACTTACCTAGTTCTTTTAAGTATTTCTAATGTTACTAATTAACATGACATTTTTGCTTACTGAACATTATTTTCTGTAGCACTAGAATATAAAATATTTGGTGATCTCATGTATGTTTCAGTTTTATGCCTTTTGCTTGAGGCTAGAATGTTGCAAATAGATAAAGAACATTTAACCTTTTCTAACATGGAACACTAATTACTGTTCCTCATTTAGACTTAATTACCTAGTGGGCTACTGCTACAGGACATGCTAATTTCTACAGGCACCATTCTGAATTCAAGTAAAAGTTTTGGTAGACGAGGATTTCCTATTTATATTGTTAATATGAATATTGAATACAAATATTGCTCACCATTCTTGTGTTCTTTAAATTACTTTGAAAATTTAAGAACTATCATTGTCATTAATAACATTATGTTTTTTTTTTCATTTAAGGAATATTTTAAACTGTGAAAATACAAATCTAGTCAAATTCTGAACATATATAGAGCCAAATATTTGAACAAAACTGCAGTTTAATTTCAGAAAATGTGTTAAAATATATATTTTTACATCAATTTCTGACATACTTAATGTGTTAGTATACACAAAATGATGCTTTCTCTTGAAACTGTATTTATGAAATGTACATTTTAATTTAAATACTCAGTATACACTGCACTTAATCTGCATGTTGCATTTATTAAATACATTAAAATCTGCAATGTAACAAAACGTTTTCTGCATATGAAATTCAAAACACCATTTTAAATGAACAAAAGATGGCTCACTTCATTTTTGTTTTTGTACAACTGGTGCATTGTACACTAGCTCAGCTCCACCATACGACCTGTTCGTTCTTTTTTATTTGACATTGTTCACAGACTAGTACACAGTACAATAAGAGTGCTGGATAAAAACATGAGGTACGAAAGTGGTTCAAAGATTACAGGCCATGCAGATCATGCTAGACAGCAAAGAAAATTGTGACCAAGAAAACACTAAATAAAAATACATAAAGAATGTGCATTATAAAACAAAACAAAACTCCATTACACAGCTTTGCTTCTTTGGTTACAAAGTAGGTTGAACAATTTCACAGCTTTTTTTATTCCCACCCAAAAAGAAAAAAAAGAAGTCATACGAAATGTTGAAAAGCAGAGGAATCGTGGCAATTTCTATTAGAAAGTAGAAACAAATGGATAAAGTTTTCTTCATGAAAATAGCCCAATTATTTATTATATCACAATAACTGGTGACTACCTGTACAGGTGCACTGTGTTTTTCATACTTACACTATACAAAATTTACATTCAAGCTGGATCTTTACTATTGAAAATAAATACCAACGGTAAATAGCCATTAGTGTTAGAAATGTGCCAGGATTCTTTTGTTCAATTATTGCCTAAACGTTTTGTTTATTAAATGTAATCCTGTCTTTCAATTCCTTTACTGATACTTATAATTATTCAAAAAAATTAAACAAGTTCTGTGACATTGTTCATGTACATTATGAAAATAGCAGCCCTGTAATAAATAAAACACAAAATAAATGAAAACTTATGTAGGCAAATGGTACTGATAGTGAAAGGAAAGTGGCTCTTCAGATGAACTGTTATTTCTAATGTGACAGGAAGGCTCAAGGTAAATCCATGGGTGATAAGAAACATGGGAGAGCCACCAACATTTTTACAGATCCCACCATGCGCACATGTAGAATGCTGACTCTGCTTGCTTTAACAAACCCCGTGTATTATTCTCCTCATGTACTGATGACACAGAAGTGGACACCAACAGTGCTGCATGACATCTTAGAGAAGGAAAGCTCCTGTAGAACGATTGTCTAATACTGAAAAGGCCAAGCACACAGCAGAAGCATGGCTACTTGCTTTCTATAAAGTGGAAAGAACACCAGTGGCACACAAGGAAAGATTGCTTTCAGTTTTTTCCTTAATGAGGCTTAAGAAAGCTTTATGCTGAGGAGACATTCGGCTGCTGTGGAGGTTGCGCTGGCTGAGGAGGCTGTGCTATCACTGCTTGCTGCTGAGAAGTGCTACCAGAATTGGCCTGTTGGGCTGGGAGTTGGGACAACTGATCATTGTTTGAAAGAGATTTTAACAGTGCATTTTCTCGTTCAAGTAAAGAGTTTCTTTCCACTAATTCTTTTATTTGCTCCTTTAGAACTTCCACTTCTTCTCTTACTGCATACATCAAATGGCTTTTCACCAGATCCTGTGAAAACAGAATTAGAATGTCAAATGTCATAGCTATGCGAAACAAGGAGCTACTTAGTTCTAGACTACCTGGATGTCTTATAAACGCTAAGTGGTTTTTATATTTTTGTTTTTAAAAGCAGTTTTCTCCTCTTGCTAATGTTTCTGCTATATCTTGATGGGCCCTGTGGGAGATGGGGTGGAATAAGTCTCTTACCAGTTAATATAGAAAGTGCTCTTTCCTCCCAAAGTTTAGAATGAGCGTATTAGGATACTAGGTAAAACGACAGAGGAGTACTATCCAATGGGAAGCTGTATGGTGCCTAACTAGTCACAGGACTGCTTCAGAGACTCAAGTCCCATGTAGCCTCCACTTCAAATAAACAAAAACACACACTGACTGAATAACGTACGCCCCCCTCTTCTGGCCCCGATGCACGGTGATGCACACTGCATGGCGTGCTGAGGAAGGACTATTTACTCTATTAGCACATGTGGACTAGAAGGTTTCAATGTTCAAGCAGCTTCTAAATCTTGATACTAAAAAAAGGTAATTTTGGTTTAAAGAAAATCCAGTTTCTGCTATCTGGACTTGAGAAGACCTAAACAGTGAACCGAAAGGGCAACTGTAACAATACTCACCATTGCTTGTTCTATTTTGTTGTCAATGGCTACAACACCGCCCCCAGACGCACTGGAAAAAATTAGAATATTTCATTAAATTATCCTTAAAAATTTAACCATCCTTCCAACTCTTAGAATAATGTAAAATACATTTGTGTTTTACTCAATACCAAATGTGGTAATTTAAAAATAACTTATGCAACTCAGTATTGAGAGGCTTAACTTTTTAACACGAGGATATTGGTACATGGCTGACTTTTAAAAAGTCTTTATAGTCCTAATATTTGTAATTTGTCTATGAAAACATATGCCACTTTAAAACTCACTCCCAATATTAATTAGTAGTCTTTAATTTGGTGGTCTTAGTAAATTAAAATTCAGGTAATGATTTTTCCTATCCATCTTATATTTTAACATCTGTTTTTTTAAGTATGTAGGCTTCTAGAGATTTCAGAGGATTTGGAAGGGCTGGTTAAAAGGGAACTCAATATTCTGGTAGGCCTATGTACTTTGATTATAGGTTACTTGCTGGCAAAAGTCACCTAAGAAAGCATGTGTTTTTCTTGAAAATAATTCAAAGTTGTCTAGCTACTAAGTACACATCCTAAGTTCAAATACTACCTGAGTAGTACATTATGACACAGAAGATTAAATAATTGTTCTCTAACTTCTTATATTCTCCCATCCTTTTAGTAGTAAAAGTAGCAAGAATCTATAATGGTATACTTAATAGATTTTTCAAACACAGAACTAGTTTTTGTTTTAAATTAGTCGTGTAAAAGACAATCGAATACTTCCTTGAACCAACAAAAAAAAAGTCTTTGAAAATAACTTTTGAAGAAAATATTACCAAGACCTACTTATAAAGGATACTATACCTGAGAAGAATTTGATACTTAAAATACCTGAAGATTACTGAATTTAGAATGGTATGGGCTGTTAGTATTATGCCAGAGTGAAGTTCAGAAACATTCTTTTCCATGTAGCTGTGCCTTGATTACAGTATAAATATGCCTGGCTGTCATGCCATTTTCTGTTACTCACTCACTCACTCACTCATGTCCCTGGACCTCAGTTTCCCCATGTGTTAAAAAAAAAAAAAAAAAAAAAAGGGGGTCGGAAGGCACTTGCCTTTTCTAACCCTTTGGTACTTGCATGCAGCCAACACACAGAAAATGTTGCCTGTCTATTGATGCACTATTAATACTGGTTACAGTGTACCATTTTACTTTTTGCTGCTGCTAAGATGAAAGGCTCTACATGGTTAAGATCTTGAAAGGACATTCATCAACCAACACTGCCTATAAGCTGGGCTTATAGGCCTATAAGCTGGAGAGATCTGTGCAAAGTGAAGTAAGATTACACGTAACTAAATTACTGAATTACTAAATGATATACTAAATTACTCAATTATATTACCTATATAATTTATAAGTAGTGTAGTATCACCATAAATAAAGATGATGACAAGCATTTAGACTAGCACCTGCTTGAGAACCCTAGTTTATACTTTCTGGATTATCACTTCTACCAAGAAAGACTGTTACTTTAAGTCATTTCATGGTGTGAATACATCCAATCCCTTTGATACACATGGTTTAAATATAATACTTTAAAATGTTAACTATAACACCAGTTTTATATAATAAGTTTAAAAATTACAAAAGGGGTTTATTGCTCTCTTTTCTTGTTAATAAAAAATCGGTAAGTTCCCAAGTCATTACTACAGATGAGCATGTTATACTTTGAATGCCGACCTAACAAACTCTTGCCCTGAATCTGATCTGTTTGCAGCAACAAAGAATTTACAAGCTTATAGAAGGATCATGTTGAAGCAAAGTATTCCGTAGGTATTAATACTTCAATTCTGTTGAGCATTGTATTCTAAAAGAATTAAATTCGTCCTAGGTATAATTACTACTATTCAACAATTCAATACCAATCACAGTATAGTATTCTCAAATTAGTACCAGTCATGTAGGGGTCTAGGAAAAACAGATTGCTGGCTCTAAACTGCACTTTTTTTTGTTTTGAGATAGGGTTTCTCTGTTGTAACTCTGGCTGTCCTGTAACTTACTCTGTAGACGTCTGCCTGTCTCTGCCTCCCAAGTGCTGGGATTACTAACAAGTTCACAGAAAATGGTGATCTTGCTGCCTGACCCCATTTTGAGAACCACTAGTTACAGTGAATGAAAGTTACAGGACAAAGAATAAACAAAAACAAAGAAAACCCCCAATCAAACCCTAATTCTAATTAGTGTCTTACTGTGTGACCCCGGCTGGTCTGAAGCTACATGGACAAGGCTGGCTCAAACTCAGAGACTTACCTGTCTCTGGCTCCCCAGTGTTATCAAAGGTATGCCCCAACACACACAGCAGCTGATCCTCCTTTTAAAGCGACTTAGTATCCTGAATTCTTCATGACTGTGCCCTTTGCTGTAGATGGTCTTATTCTTTCACTGTACTGCAATGTAATGGTCTTATGTAACATCTGTGATCTGCTACGTATGCTTTCTCGGCCTCCTTGGCTTTAGAAACTGCTCCCCGGGATGGAGATAGCTGAAGCTCCAATCCATGAGGTTTCACTTGTCCTCTAGGCGCTCAGGGCCATCTCTTCTGCGGTACCTTCTGCTGCCAACTATTCTACTCATCCTCTGGTCCAGCAGCAATATGCATACTTTAATTTCACACAGTGTGGGTCAGTGCTACAGCACTACAGCAATACACTCCTTATGAATTCTGGGAAATTAAGTTTATAGAGCCTTTTTTCCTTCCCACCTCAAATAAGCATTTTATGTCCTAGTCCTCTGAAGAGTAAATGAGTTTAAATACTATTTGGCATAGTTCCTGGCAAACTGAATGCTCAATGCAGGGTAGTGATTATTTTTACTATACTAATACTACTAGATTGAGCTTTCTGAGGGAAGTTCCATTATCTTTAGAGAAGTAAACAGTGCCAGCCACGTAAGAACTCAAATGCATTCTGACAGTAATTTGAGATGACAGTAATTTGATTTCAAACACCTAATGGCTTGTTACCAGGAAGCCATTAGAATTCCTTGAATTCAGATAAACTAGTCTCAAAGTGAAGTTCCTTTGAAGCAGATGCATCAGCATTACCTGGGAACTTGCTAGAAATTGATGTATCTGGATCTGCCTTAGAACTACTGAATTAGAAACTCCTGGAATGAGGACAGTTAATGTATTTAATAACCCCGCCAGGTGATTCTGATAAAAACTTAGGTTTTGGGAACCACTGTTTAAATTGTAGCCAGATTTATAATGAAGACACTCACACTGTTGTCTTAAGTGCAGTTTCAAAGAAGGTAATACTTTTTTGTGATGCTCTGCCCAGAGATTCAGCTTTCTTTAAAATGTGACTGATCAATGAAGTAGAATATTTATCCCTTCAATCTTTCTTCATCTAACGTTGATTTACACCTTGATCACCTACCGTACCACATTTTGGTGCTTAACTAGTTTCAAATTTTAAGCCCCTCACGGAATATTTTCTGTCTTTCTTTTTTTGCAGTCTGTTCATATGGTTTATCTACCCATCATACAATTAGGCATCCCTAAATGCAGTGCTTGAATAAATGCAGTGTAAGAATAAACCATGTATTTTAGATTAGGAGGTGGTGTGTGTATAAACACATACTCAAATGAAGTTAAGTCCATTTTAAACCAAGTGCTATAATTATTGCCAGAAATATAGAGAAAATGAAGAGCTCAGAATCTTCTTGCTTGAGTTATTTTTATAAACTACAAGTGCAAAATAAAGCCAAAGGATAATTTTCAATTATGGGCAAAGTCTTTTAGGGAAAAAGATCTTGATTAGCATTTATTAACAAGTTGAAAGCTTTAGACACAACGGCAATGAACAAAAATATAGGACTGTGGAAAGATAATAAAAACTACCAAGCTCCATGCTTAGCCCTGAATTTTGTGTTCAAATAAAGCTGATTACAGTTCTAGTCACAAAAAAAAGCAGAGGACACCTAAAGTAACCATGCTACAACAGGTGGCGTGGCTCTTCATGCCATTCTAATTCATCCAGCTGGGTGCTACTAGCTGCTTTACTCCAACAAGTGAGCATGATCAAGTATGTGCAGCTTCACTGAGAAGATAAAGAGGCAGGAAGAACAAGCGAAATCAGTGAAGACAAGGTCATCTAACTTGATTTCATTTTTTAAACACTGCAAGAAATAACCTTTGCCTTATCTATAATAAAGAAGACTGGTGCAGTCTAAAGTAAGAACAGAAACAATGAAAGGACAGTGCAAACCTACTTCTCCACATGGACGTATTTGTCTTTTCTCTATGTAAAGGCTAATGAATAAAATGATAAAGCAGAGGAAACAATAGTTTATGGCAATTCATTTTATGATAGGCTTGTAATTATCAACAAGCCTGGGCAACACCCTTATTCTATAAACTAGGGAACTGAAGCCAAGTAACTTAAAATGGTAGAATTTAAACCTAGACTTAATGTCAAAACACGACTTTTCTTCCTACGAGTTAGGCTGTGAAAGAAAGCACTTATCTACAGTGAACAAAATAAATCCTGAGCTGTATATGGCAAAGAGCGCTTTAAGTAATCACCAAATGTTAGCTGTGAAACTGTGAGCATGGATCCAAAGATTAAACAGCATTTGGAACATGTTAATTTATCTTATCTAGTCCATTCCCAGAAGTAGTTCCACTTTCAGAACAAGGGAGGCAACTTCTTAGAAAAGGCATTTGCTCAGTGATCTTTGGACAGCCAGTATAGTCTGTCTGTTTGCTAAAAACTAAAATGTTCTTGTCTTTCAAAGTTAATGTTAAAATTCTATGTTTCTATAAATATAAAAGTATAGTATCTTGGTTTTATTCAAAAGATTCTTCTAATTTTCTATGGAGTCACACTCACAGTGTTAAACACAGTAAAGGAATTCCTTAAATTACAGATTTAAGTCTTTCATAATAAGAGTTAATTACTTTAGGTGGGCAATTCTGATTCTTTATGCCCAAGCACCCTTCTGCAAACCAAGGTAAAACTGACTCTTCATCACCCATGACAGGAGGAAGCTACCTGTCAGGAGCCAAGTCTTACGCTGCTTCTAAAATCATATGCCGCTTATGGTAAATCATCTATCGATGTTATTCCTGCCACTTCTCAATAGAAGAGATACAATAATAGTAGTATTATTACTAAAACATTAATTCAAACCTAGGTAGCATTTTGTCTGTTTTCTAAGAAATACACAGTATTTTTAGAGAGAGAAAATATAACTGTAAGTTGCTGATTGCAAAAGAGTAAATCTAACTAACCTACAGTTCAGCAAGACTGAAAGGTAAACATACTTTTAAAAAAATCTACCAATTAAAAAATATTTATTTCTTAAGATTATAATTATACCATTTCCTCCCTCCAAAATCTCCCTTATTAAACCCTTTCTCCTTGTTCTCTTTCAAATTCATGGTCTCTTTATTTTATCTTACTTTAGTTGTTTTTCAAGACAAGGTTTATCTGTGTAATCCTGGCTGTTCTGGAACTCACTCTGTACACCAGTTTGGCCTCAACTCCAAAGATCCCTCTGACTCTGCCTCCTGAGTGCTAGGATTAAAGGCCCACACCACCACACCCAACTTAATCATGGCCTTTTAAGAAAATAATTGTTGTTATAAAAATATTCCTAAATATTCATAAAGTTTTACTTGGATGTAGTTGGATAATCAACTGGTGTGCTCTTCCCTGGGGAAGACTATTCTCTAGCTCATAGGAGCCTAAAATAGTTATAGTTTAACAGTTAAGAGCAATTAATGTTCCCTGAAAGGAGTTCAAAGAAATAAAATACATGTAGAACTAATCTCTGGGCAAATGCAAACCTGGATTAAGAAGAAAAGATTATGGCTAAGTGATCACAGTGCTTGTCTAGCCTATGTGAAGTCCTGGGTTCTATCCCAGACACACACACAGAAACACAGAGACACACAGACACAGACACACACACACAGACACAGACACACACACACAGACACAAAGACACACAAATACAGATACACACACACAGACACAAAGACACACACACACAGACACACACACAGACACAAAGACACAAATACAGAGATACACACAGAGACACACATACACACACAGACAGACACAAAGACAGAAAGGGACACAAACACACAAACAATTCAATATTCCTTTTCTAAGTTAGACCCCTTTTGTCTAAAGTCAACCACATAATTTTTATTAGTGGGTTCAAAAAAACTCATTAAGAATATCTATAAGAATAAGAAAGGTCTAATTTTGTCTGAAGAAGATAGAAAAGCCAAAAGTGGGCTAGGCCATGGTGTTGCACACCTCTAACCCAGTACTCAGAAGGCAGAAGCAGGTGGATCTCAGTGAGTTTAGAGGCCAGAGGGGGTCTACAGAGTGAGTTCCAGGACAGTTAGGGCTACAGAGAAAAACCCTTTGAAAAACAAGCCAAAATCAAAAATGAAAAAGAAAAGGAAAAACCAAAAATGTCTTCTATAATTTTTCTATATATAGAGAGAGCACTTTTAGAAATCTGAAAGACTCCAAACACAATAGAAAACTGAAGAATTCACACTGATAGCTCACAGGATGTTTAAAAAGGCAAGTCTGATCTACCAATGTAAAACTTTGTCCTCCAAACAAAATAAAGCACAAAACCCCAAAAATATATAAATATATAAAAAATCAGTACTTTAATCATAATTTAAAAAATACACATCAAAACATAATAACATTTTAAAATCCAGACTCTCTACCCAATTTTCCCTCTCCCTTATTTATTCACCCTCGGACCAGCAATCCTCTGAGAATCTCTCTCTCATGCACACTCACAGAACACCATAATTACAAGGCTACTAATTAGAGCATTTTTTCCAATCAACTTTTTTAGATTTTATTTTTATGTATATAAGTATTTTGCCTGAATGTGTGTCTGTGCACTATGTGTGTGCAGCGTCCAGGGGGGCTCAAAGAGGGTGCCAGATCACTGGGACTGGAGTTACAGACACTGTAAGCTGCCATGTGGGTTCTGGGAATCAAAGCAGGGTCCTCTGGAAGAGCAGCAAGTGCTCACCTGCTGAGCTACCTCTCCAACCACTGTAGCACTGATTTAACAGCAAGGTTTCTATCAACAGAACACTGGCTAAATCATAGCATGGCTATCTGTTTAACTGAATGGTATACATCTCTGAAAACCCAACAACATGAGGACAGCTATTCTCATGGCATAGCCATACATTTACTTGAACAGTACACATCTCTTGGGGTATATGTGTGTGCTTTTTCTGTTTGTTGAGGAGGGAACAATGTATTTAAATGTCTTTAAAACTAAAGACATATTGTGTGCACAATATGTTATCACTTACACAAAAGAGTAATATATCTTGTATGTGTATGTGTACAACAAAACCACACACAAGGTGGATGTTTGGAAAACGGGGCAAATAGAGAGCAGAGGCAGAAGACTGGTTTCACTATGTGTTGAAGAATATAGGAAAAATATAGTCTAAAATGACCTAAGTTATTTCCCTGTGCAGCATAAACTCAAGACATCAGCCTATGGCTGCAGGAAAACAAACAGGGGGAACAGGAAAGAGGGAAGGAATTGAGGAGGTACTCACTCCACTGTCTCAAGGGATTCTCTCATCCTGCAAAATAGGGCTTTTCTCTTTAGTTTTCCACTTTACAAGATTGTGTGTGTGCGCACACGCACATGCCACAGCGCCTGTGTGCTGGTCAGAGGACAACTTGAAGAGTGGGTGTCTCCTTCTGCTATGTGGTTCTTAGGGATCGAACTTAGGTTCCTAGGTTTGGCAGCAACAACCTTATCTGCTGAGCTACTGCCATCTTGTTGACCCCAAATCAGGCATTTAAAATGCTATTTATTATTACTGTATGTATGAGTGCAAGCACACATGTACTATAGCACACATGTGGAGGCAGAATACAACTTTGGAGAATCTCCCCCCATTGAGTAGTAGGTTGAAGGAATGGAACTGAAGTTGTCAGGCTTACATGGCAAACACTTGTATTCACTGAGCCACCTCGCTGGTCCAGAATAAGGCATTTTACTAAATATATGAAACAGCACTTACTATGACATCTGTGATTTGCAAAACTTAGGTTCTTAGAGAGTTCAATCTATTTAAGAATGCTGCTTATCATTGTTAGCACTATCTGTTCAGTTTACCAACTTACACAACAGATATATGACAATAGCTCAATTACAGAGTAGATAAAACCAGGATTAACAATATTGTTTTTTCCCCGTATCATGAATTCATTTTTATATTATGTTATCTGGGGGCAGGGTGGTGGTGGTGGTGGTGCCATCCCAGTATCTGTCCGTAAAATTCTGATATAGTTCTTCTGTGGAGCTGCTCTAAGGATACCTCATTGGCTGCAAGGGCAGAATCAACTCCTAAAACCTGTTTTTAACCTCCACAGGTGTACCATGGCACAGGTGTATCTACACACAAAATAAGTAAGTGTAAACAAAGTAGTGGAACTAAAACTTTTTCCTATTAAAATGCTGAAAATAGAGAATGTGTGAATTTTGCATAGAAAAACTGAAGATGGATAGATACAAAGTGAAATCTGAGTAGTATTGTATCCAAACATTTCAAACCAGTGAAAAGGGTCAATATCCTATTATTTGAAGTTAAATACTTCAGAAATGTTCAAGAACATGATATATTACTTGAGGTGAATGATGTTATTCTATAACCTATTTCCCAAGCTCCCTATCTTTCCACACGTGGCTGAGGATGGCTTTGAAGTCCTAATCCTCCTGCCTCTACCTCCTAGCTGCTTGTAATAAATACAAGGCAGGCACCATCATAGTTCAGAGTCCAGCAGGAACTCAAGGAACTGAAGCACTCCTCAGCCCTCTGCTTGCTTTTATCCCACTAACATTGGGCAAGATTTGACATGTGTTCAGACTATTTCTTCCTTCTGAGTCAGACTGAAACAAGGAAGGGTATGAGAAAAAGGTAGGCGGAGAGTGGCATTTTCACCAATGTCGGAGTGCTCACAGTTAAAAAAGGCTTTCCCGAAAGATTTCCTGTTACTGTTTGCACAGCAGCAGTTAAGTAATTTGATGATGTATCACTGAGGAGTGAATGATACACACCAAGGGGCTTAAATCAAATAAAAAACCTGACACTCTAGTGCTGAGTACTTAAAATTATTTCTGTAAGACTGGGGGAAAAGCACATAACTGACAATTGTCTACACTTACATACACACTGGTACCTAGTAGTAAAAAAAGGATAGAGGACTAAAAAAGGTTAAATCTGCCAACAGCCCGTAACATCAGAGAAACTTGAATAATCAAATTGTGATGAAAAGGAATGAAGTGGAGAGCAGTTCTATATATTCACATTCTATAGTCTAAAACCATCCTTTAGTTTACTGGGATGGAAGCTGGTGGTCAGCCAGCTTCTAAGAGTATCAGTAAACCTTAAAACAAACAAAAAACCCAAACAAAATCTACATTATTCAATACTTATTTTAGAAGATTTTCCATTTCCTCAATGGTACAAACTTTAATTAAAAAAATGGCATAAGCCTAATAATAAAAATTCTTATATATCAGAAACACCTAAGGAGATTTCGGCTCAGTTTGGAGAGGAATAAACATAAAGAGCCAGGCATTTTATAGTAGAGATCAATCCTCCTCTAAGAGGTTAAAAACAACATTTTTCCCTTAACTAAAAGGAAATGAAAGCATTTTTCATTGCCTAAGGTTCATGAGCAGTTTTCATGGCATAAATCTATGAAAATGAATATACTCGAAGAAAAACCATGATAAAAAACAATGTCTGTATAAATAAAAACACGTAAATGTAAAACTTCGTAAGATTTGTTTTCCATCTCAGAAATCAAGAATGGAATAAAATTTCAATTAGAAGTGGGGCATAAAAATAATCTTCTGCTACAGCCATATCCATATAAATTAACTTAGGAATTCTCAGCAATAACAAAGATACCTCCTCTCCCCTAAAAAGGAACTAGCCAATTAATGGAAGCCTTTGGCATTTATTACAAATGGTAACTTTATAGTCCTTTTTTGTTTTGTTTTTGAGGTAGTGGCTCACTAGTTCAGGCTAGCTTTGTCCTCTTTTATGTTCATACTGAGGTCAAAGGACAACTTGTGGGTGCTGATTCCTCCTTCTACTTTGGAATTCCGGGATATAGGATTCAGGACATCTGGCTTGGCCTTCACCTGGTGAGCCTTCTCACCACCCAGCCTTGAACTTCTTAAATTTAAATTTATGTGGGTGTTTTGCCTACATGTCTGTGTATCACATGCATGCAGTGCCCAACGAGGCCAGAAGAGGGTGCCAGATGCCGTGGAAGAGGAAATAGAGATGGTTGTGAGCCACATTTGGGTGCTGGCGACTGAAGCCTAGTCCTCTGGAAAGCAACCTGCTCTTAACCACTGTGCTCTCTCTGCCAACCCAGCCATGAACTCTCTTGATCTTTGCTTCCATTTCAAGAATGCTAGGACTGCAGGAATCGTACTCCCTACATTTTTTCCTTACCCCATTTCAAATACCTGCTCAAATTTTAAATTGGAAAACCTTAATTTCATTAAACCCTCCAGGGTTTCTTTACTCATACTTTTGTTTTTTGGAGCCAAGGTTGGAACCCTGTGTCTTCTGCATGCCTGGTAAATGCTCTATTACAGAGCTCTTTCTCCAGTTCCTCTATTCTTTGCTTATCTCTTTCTCCCCAAGTTTCTGTGTTAATTCTACCATTCTTTTATTGTTCTCAGCTCACGTTTTTCCTTCTATAAAGGCCTCTCTAACCTTAACAAACAGTATACTTGAATCCTACGTGTCATTTGCTGTGCTGATTCCGAGGCCTCTTCCTCTGTGTATAAAGTTTTCTATCACTTCCCAAACTGTTTCTTTCACTCACGAGTAACTTTCTTTATACTAATTCTTCCTAGATAGTGGACGCTGACACTGACAATGACAACCATTTTACATTTGCATTTTACATACGAAGGTGGGAACAGTCCTTAATCTCATTTCTCACTTTTAGTTTGAAGCTAAATATTTGCCTTGTTTCTTTTAACTGCATTGAGTTCACATAAATATGCATACAAACACTCATACACACAAAATGAAAATACGTAAATCCTAAAAAGGAGGGCTAGAGGGATGGCTCAGTGGTCAAGAGCACTTTCTGCTCTTGTAGAGGACCCAGGTTTGATTCCCAGCACCCATATGGCAGCTCACAACTGCCAGTAACTCCAGTTCCAGGGATCTGGTGTCTTTTGTATGTGGTATACATATAGACACGAAGGCAAAACATCCATACATATGACAAAGAACAATATTAAAGAAAATCTTTAATTACACTGATTTGCTTATTTTGTGCCTGTGAGGAGAACACCATGGTTCACGGTCAAGGTGAGAAGACAACTTTCAGGAGTCAGTTTTCTCTTTCCACCACAAAGGTCAGGGATCCAATTCAGGTTGTCAGGCTTGGCAGTAAGTACCTTTTACAAACCACTAAGCCATTTAGGCAGCCCTATTTTATGTTCTTACAGTCAAGTATCTAATACATAAATCTAGATAATCCAAATCTATTGGAAGAAAAAGCTATAAATCCTGAACAAACCACTTCCTAGTTTCTATAAAGCCTCACCTCAGCATTTATCATCTTGCTGGATAACACTTATATACTCTGCCTTTTCTATACCAAAGATGCCAGCCAATAAACACTGGTTACAAGAAAAGTTTGGCAGCATCCAATGGTGGCCCATCACTAGATATGGAATTAGTAAATACACAGCATAGCTTGCTTCACCTCAAGTCATTCGTCCTTTGGCAAATTATTACCAGATATATATTCCTTCAATTGGTTTCAGAGTTTTATGAAATAGTATAACCACACATAAGTATCGTTTCTCTCCCTCTCTATGTAGGAATTGGTAATAAGATGAATGGCAGAAAAAAGTTACTTAAAGATGAGAGCGAAGTAGAAGCAGATAGCAGGATATTTACAGGTATGAAACAGTACTGTGTATTTAATTGAAGCACAGAGACTGATAGATCAAACAGATGAAGAGGGAAAGGTACTCAATTGTGAAGAAAAGCAAAGGATGACAGATGACAGGCCTGGAATCAGGAATTAGAGAGAGGTATTGTGTCACAATGAAGGCGGCTAGATTCGTAGCTAATAGGGTAAAATGAGTTTAGGTTTCATTTGGAATGTGGACCCTGGCAGATGAATATATAAAGACCACAGAGAGTAAGTATCTAAAACTCCAGAAGAGTCTCAGGCTGAGAGCTCTAGATCTGAGATTTTTCAGAATGTGGTTGCTAGATCCACCTGTGGGAGAAAATGAGTATGTTTAAAGTTAGGTAAACTGGCAAACACAACGCAGAAGACATAAAAAGTTATGGAGTAACACTGGCTTGGGAAAGCATATACAGTTCTTAGGAATACTATTTATTCAATAGCCTCAAACTATCTCCTCTTTCTCAAGAACCTAACTTGTTTCTTTGAGCTAAACATTCATTTTTGAACAGATCTTCTCAATCTCATCTACAATGAGGCTTGACCTCAATGAAAATGAGGCTATTCCTTTGTAAACTAAAGTAAAATTTAAATAAACGTGAAAGAGTACACAATTCTTACCCATTTTATAGCTACTATTTTCATTATGCCCTTCTCAACAGATGAGAGATATTTAAACCTGCTTTCTAGAAAAACCTTAACTCTATGGACAATATATGTGACAAAATACAAGTTTTACGTTAGCCACTAAGATCACACAACTAAAACAGTCGTCCTTAGGTTACTATTTTTCTCTGCTACTTTTATGTTCCTTCACTTATTACAATCTACCCTCGAAATCCAGAGCAGTAAAAAAATAAATAAATAAATAAAGGTTGTTAAGGGATTGTTTCTAAACTGGGTTAAACCCAGAAGAATAAGAGAGTATCTTTAAGTTTCTAAATATTTAATTGCTTGATTCTTGTTTGGGTTAAAAGGATAACACCCAACAAAGTCATCATTTCTTAATGAATCAGACAGAATTCTTACTGGAGGAAAAATTATCTGCTCTCTTTATTTTATTTATGATTTCTTCATGCTGGTCTCAAACTTGCAAACTGCCTCTGGAGTGGTGTGATTTCTGGTGCACTCTTTATTTGTTCTCTACTTCATGGTGGGGAAGCCATTCTGGGAGGTGAAACAGTCTACCTCTCATCTGCTGTCTAAATAAAAAGTTGAATTCTCAAAGAATATTGGTTTTCAAGAGCACAAGGCTTTTGAATCAGACAAGTTTTGTTTGTTTGATTGTTTAAGATAGGATCTTGCTACACAGCCCAGGTTAGCTTCAAACTCGGGATCCTCCTGGCTCAGCCTCCAGCTGTTTATAAGTCTACCCACTTACTAGAGGGGTGGAGCCCAGGGAGTTAGCACACTATGACCAGCCATGTTTGTGAAGTGGGTCACAGTTGCACTATCTTACAGGAAGCCTGTCAAGGGGACTGTTTATATATGAGAGAAAACACAAAATTCCAATTAGTCCCTTCTGCTGTCTGAAACAGTTACTTTGTACTTTTGATACTGTAAAGTCAACTGTCTTAATTTTTCTTAAATTATAAATTAAGAATTAAGCTCCCGAGGCCATGAAATACTAAAATATTAATTATGATTAGTTATTTAAAAAAAAACATGTCTTACTGTTATCTCATCCCACAGAATTTTAAACCACCCTAATTATAGCCTACTAGATTTATTTTGATTTTTTTCTATTCTAGTAGTCAAGTGTTAAAAAGACTTCATGCAACCCAAAGTATAAACTACTAAAAGTAACTTGAGATTGAAATTTATATTAAGGCTTATGAAACACAGCATTTGTGTAGACTAAACATTAGTAAGAATCTAAGTAACTCTTGGATTTTCAGAGTTTCACTGTATAAGATATAATTATTGAGAAAAATCATCAATGATTACTGAAATACAACAGAATCAATTTAATTCAACATAAAATTGCAAAAAATATACGTAAAAGTACCCCAGGCCTTTCTGTAGTGTTATGTAAAATTTCAACAATAAAACCAAAATCAAAGCCAAAACCAAAACCCAGCAACACTCGGATACAGTGCTGCTTTGTTTAAACCGTTCATTATCCTTCAGTTACTACTTCAGACTTGTGCCGAGTCAAGAGTCTGCTGCAGAACTAGGAAAACATAAGTTTCAAAGTTCTGCTAAATTCAAGGGTAATTGTACTCAAAGTGGTACACGATCAGCTTTTAACTACTACAAACTTTTTCTCGTTTAAAACTGGATGCATGTTTCTGAAATGGTAAGTACTGTAGATAACAGTAAAATTTAGACATGTCATATGACAGAATTTCACAATAGCTTCACATCGGCTTAAGCAAAATCTTTAAAAACTTTAAAAATCACATTTTATGCATATATGTATGCGTGTGTGTGTGTGTGTGTGTGTGTGTGTGTGTGTGTGTGAGATGAGGATAACTTGCAGAATTTGGACTTGGTTGCTTTTCTCTTTCCACCCTGTGGGACCCAGGAGTTGAACTTGGGTTGTCAAGTGTGGCAGTAGGTGCCTGATCCACTCAATTATCCTGCTGGTCCCATTCTTGTGTAAAATCTTTACGATGAATTCTACGTGTCTATCATGATCTGAAATTGTTCTATTAATTTAAATAAAACAGGCAAGTCATGTGCAATGAAACCTTTCCTATTTAGGACTTCATTAGCTGCTTCTGTCTTGTCAATAGTCTTCATTTCTGATTCTTCAATGGACAACTTTGTTGTTTTCTTTATCAAATATTCCCTCTTAAATTAAACCTTGACAGCAGGAGCTGTCCATCTCAGGGGTTTTATATACTCTGCACATGACTGATACGTTTTCTCAAAGAAAACTATGAAACATAGCTTATAATATTTTACTTATTATATTTTATATCATATACATACACTAATAGATTATCTAATTACCCTTGTACAGTTTGAGTTAGGGCTATGTTGTTCTTGCTAGGACAAAGATGTAAGAAACTAATCAGATATTTAAACTATTAGAAATGACTAGACGTCTCATAGAAAGAGTTAAAAATGGGCAGCTCTCAAGAAGCTGCTCTCCCTACTAAAATGTTAAGTCAAGTAAGTAATTGCAGTTGTTCATATTCTTTTTTATTTTTATTTTTGGTGGTGAGCTTAGCTTTTAATGGCATACTCTTTCTAGAATGTTCTTTACATTTGGTTTTACTCATTGAGAAAAGGAAATGTACAACAGTTTCTATTTGCTACAGAAACTGCAAGATGTATACCCAGTGAAACTCAGCAGTTCCACATCCCAAGTATGGTGATGAAAGAACTGAAGATTTCAAGGAAAACAAGGTAGACTTTCAAAACTCCTAATATTTCAGATAAAAATTTTGACAAAGACTTTTCACATTACAATCACAGGTTAAGAGGTCAATCTAGTGAAAATGTGAACTGCATAATCGTATTTCATAAATACCTATCCATGAGTTCTCTTAACTGATCAAACCCTTTGACAATTCAATCAGAAATGAGTCTAAAAGGAGGAAGTAAAATAAACCAAAAGTTACTTTGAAGGTAAGCAGAGCAGGACAAAGATTTGAAGATTTAATTAGATAAGATAAAGATAATTCATAATGCCTTTAAAAATGCCTTGTAAACAAGTGGGAATTCTTAGTAAATGAAATTTGGGAGCATGAAGGAATTCCAAGACACTTTACTCTTTTTACATTAGTGGATTCTGGCCACAAACAGAACTAGGAAGGCCGTGTACCATAAATACAATCAACAATTAAAAAGAGGAGACATCCTTGGATTTCTAAAATTAAAATTGTGATTTTTTAAGCTATTATTGTTTTTTTTTTTTAAAGGAAGATGTCAGCACAGTGAAAATGGAAGTTCATATCTTTTTCCATGTTAATCTTGACATGAGAAGGAATGTCCTTTGTTCACCACAATGCTGTTTTAAGTCAGTGGTGAAATTTAGCCACATTACATAAGGTTTAGAAAACCAAAAGATGACAGCTAAGGATACCTAGTTGTCAATAACTAATTCTTCTTGAAAGTGACGGTGGTTATGGTCAGTCAGTTTTGCTTTTGTCACAATGTGTTTCTGGAAATACATGTTGTATTCCATTTCCATGTTGATTCTAATTTAAAAAAAAACAACTTTCCTTCTCTCATATAATACATCCCCAACTCCCTTCCTCCTCTCCCTCCACTCCTCCCAGCTCTGCAATCCTGATCTACCCCTTATCCTCCCACTCCCACCCTCACCCCACCTCTCCCCAAGAAAGCAGTCTTCCCAGGGTACTGCTCAAAATGGCACAAGAACGAACAGGGTAAGTAATAATCCCTACTTCAAGGTTCGACTAGGCAACCCATTAGGGGGACAAAGTACTCAAGGGCAGGTTAAGAAGTTCAGGGAAACATCCCCTTATTCTAGTCTGTATTAGCTGTGCAAGAGCAACAGGTCAGGCAACCTCAAGCCATATTTGGGGACCCAGAAGGCTCCATGTCTGCTGCTTCAGGCTCTGCGACCCCCAAGTGTGTTGGTCAGTTGAGTCCATGGGGTTTGTTCTCCTGGTGTCTTTAACCCCTCTGGTCCCAGCAATTCCTCCTTTACTTCTTCCACGGGGTTCCCCAAGCTCTGCACTTTTTTTTTTTTTTAAACTGGGCCATCTGCTCTATTAAGCAAAACCTCCCTACCATTTCAGAACTACGTTTATGTTAGTACTATAACTTACATGACCATGAATTGAAGCCTGTATTTATAATTAGGACTGCTATAAAAGCAGTTAACTAGACAGTGCAGCTAATACTCCTTTATATGTGTTATGTGGTAGTAATCATCTTTTCGGTGTCATCTAAGTGATGCTGGCCTGTGGCCATACAAAATTGAGGGGCCATGGAAGCTTCCACTGATATCAAAAGGAAGGATTTGAAAGCCAGACAATGTGTGGAAAGATTAGAATGCCTGTGGGAAGACCTTGAAAGGGTACTTATGTGAAGCTGTAAGTCATCCTTGAGTTGACATGGTGACTCCAGAAAGTTAGAGATGACGAGAACATGGATGAACAGGCAATGAACAGAGCCAGCCCAGTAGAGAGGTCATGTGTGCTGCAGTCAGCAAGGCCAAAAGAGTAGAGCTAGCTAAGCACTTGAGTGCACATCATACCACTGTGTGCTGCAGATGCCAGACTAGAAGCAGGATTTAATGTCTGCTCTACTTGGGGTGGTGGTGGTTGATCTTGTTTTGGTTCAATTTTTCGTGTCTATGTCTCCTTTACCCTTGGAATGGCAATGTTTATTTACCCTGTGGAAGACTGGAAGTATATAACTTGTTTATGTTTTTAATGGGGCTGAAGAGTTTGCCCTGCGTCTCAGAAGGACTTCCAATGTGGAACAATGCTAGAACCTTGGCGTTGACTGAAAGCATTTTACATTAGAGATAGCCATATATATTTGGAGGCGGAAGCAGAGTAATGTGGTTTGGATATGAAGTGTCTCCTAAAGGCTCATAATGAATGGGTCCCAACTGAGAGGTGACTAGATCAGGAGGTGTTAATGGGCTCTTAGGAGGTAGAAGCCTAGTTGGAAGAAGTAGGTCACATGGGCATGCTCTTGCTGAGTATATACCTTGTCTCTAGGGCTCTTCCTTTTATCCTTTCTTACTCTCACTGCTTCCTTGATGACACAAGGTGAGTTACTTTTCTGTCAGGAACTTTGATGTTCTATCTCATTCTACATCCAAAACCACAAGTGAGCTTGGACTGAGATCTCTGAAGCTGTAAATAAATCCTTCCCTTAAATTACTTTCTCTGTACTTTGTCACAGCAGCAAAAAGAAATTTACTATTACATACCAGTTTTAGCTTTACTTTAGATTTTATTCAGCTTAAAAAGTACTGAAAAGCTATACAACAATTACCACTATTAGCACATACACAATTATGTGTCTATATATGTGTGCGGGGTATGTATTTATGCACATAACTCAAAAGTCTAAAGGGGAATATAAGGACTGGGACAGTAACTGTGCTAGAAAGTTAGATTAGTTCTAACTAATTAGAACTGTTCTCACTTTTTTTTGGTCTACATTTTCCATAGTTTTAATTTAGAAAACATAAATGTGTGACTACTAAAGAAGGTGAGGTATAAATGTATTCTCAAAAATACTACTTTAAAGATAAGATTTTCATATTCTGATTAGATATCAAGTTATTTATATACTTTTAATCACGACAATGAATGAAATTTGTTTTTGATCTGCAAACAATGTGAATTTAACTAAAGAGGAGGGGTTTAACTTGAACTTGTTTTAAGCAGCATGATTTTGGATTTAACTTCCCTCCCTCTTCCCATTTATTATTGTGGTGCTGCAGACTGAACACAAAGTTTGCACATTTTAGGCAATCAATATACCATGAAGCTGTATAACAGCTCTTGTATTTTAAGACAGGGTATCATTATCAAATTTGACTATCTTCAAACTCTTTAATCCTCTTGCCTCTGCTTTGTAAGTGCTAGGATTAGAGACATGTACCACTATGTCTGGCTTTAAGTCACATTCAGACACACGGAACTTTAAAATGTTTAATAGTTTTCTATATATAAAATATAGATAAAAGATTGCTAAGATCTGGAGCACAAAAATAGATATAAAATCAAAACCAAAAATATACATGCAAAATAGATACAAGGATTAAAGGTTTACGTGCCCAGAAGAAATTCTGCTTAATAATAATGTTTTAAAAGTACAAACAAAAGAGACTTCTGAATGGAAGTACTTACAATAAAGTGAAAATTCACAGTAAAAAATTCTTATGAAGCATTTAGTAGTGAGTTTTATATATATTTCCCATTATCCTAGGAAATATGTGCAATTAAAACTTTAAAAATTTTATCTAATAGGTACTAGGACTTTAATGTTTCACACTATTTAATTTAGTGTGTTTGTGTTTAGTGTATGTGCACACACTTGTACATACCAGGGTGTGCACATGGAGGTCAGAGGACAACTTGTCGGAGTAGGTTCTCTCCTGTCTTTACATGGATCCTGGGGACTGGACTCAGGTCATTGGGCTTGGAGTCAAACACCTTTACCCTCTGAACCATCTTGTGGGCTCAAGACTTTTTAAAGAAAATTATTATAACACAATTTATTTGCTTATAATCGTAAGCATTAAATTGAACAGAATTTGTTTTCTAATGCAAAAAATAATTTTAGATTACATTAACTCATAAGATGCATTTTGGAACAGCATACTGATACTGACTGACAGATAACACATACTCCAAAAAGAGCTAAACTTGACTCCCACTGCCACCATTTAATGGAACTATGACAAATTATTTAAACTATGCTTCAATTTTCTTCTCTACAAAACAAGAAAAGTTGATAGGCATGGTGGTGCATATCTTTAATAACAGCACTCCGGAGGCAGAAAGGAAGAGAACCCTTAGAGTTCAAGGCTACCTGTCTACATAGAAGTTCCAGGCCAGTCAGGGCTACACAGTGAGACCCTGCCTCAAACCAGAGCCTCAAACAAAACAACAACAAAGAACCACATCAGGGATACTGATGGATGGGATCTATATTAACTACTACTTAGAAAAATCAAATGAAATAATGTACCAAGAACAATGAGTACCGTGTCTAACAGTAACAAAAGTTCCACTAGTTTTTAGAGAAATCTAATCAACAACTGAACAAGAATCAACAGTATGAGATTCTCCCCAACTCACACTGAGACAGGGTTTTTCTGTGTTGTCCTGGCTGTCCTGGCACTCTCTTTGTAGAGTAGGCTGGCCTCAGACTCAGATATCTGCTTGCCTCTGCCTCTCAAGTGCTGGAAGTAAAGGCATGTGCCACCACACCCAGCAGTATGAGATTTTTTAAACTAAAGCATCTAGATTTTGTCAGGGTCAATTATTAGTGAAAATCAGTAGGACCAATACACTTGTTAAAAATTCCTCTTGTAAACTTGGGTGACAATGCTTGTCTTTTAAAACATAAAACACTGTTTTTTTTTTTTTGCTTATTATTTTTCAGAGAGGGTCCTGGAACTTGCTGTGTAGAACAGGATATCCTCCAACTCACAGAGATCCTTCTACCTCTGTCTCTGCAGTGCTGAGATTAAAGGCTTGCCACCAAGTCTGGGCAAAATAGTCACTATTGGTATTAACTATTGTTGAGGATCTGACAAATGCTCTGAACTTTTTACAAAAGACTACACACACATACACACACACACACACACACACACACACACACACATACACACACACTCAATTCTACCTCAAATTCCTAAAATTTACAATTTTCTGAAGCCTTTAACTATTAAATATACACTAGAGAAAATTTGACATCATTTTCTTAAGTTATGCAGATTTGTTATAGAAAAATGAAGAAAACAGGAAGTACACAGAATAATAAAAAAATAACTTATTGGTTAGATTTCTTTCTTTCCAGACTCACATTTACTAGTTGAAGGAATTATAAGTTTATAGAGAAGTTATAGAAAACCACACCAGAAACAACTGAGGATATATTACTCAGAAGACAGAGTAGGCATGAATGTGGATGAGAAGACAGTAGATGAGGGCTTTGTGTCTGCCTGAGGATAAAGTTGAAACAGCTACAGTGGCTTGCTTTGTCAGTACCAACCCACACCTTTCAGCTTTCTTAGAAAGTAACCCCAAATAGTTCTTG